>CP053157.1:14668060-14766431 GCA_014607495.2 Carposina sasakii | reverse complement strand
CACGGTACTTATTACTATCCTTCAAGCTGGGAGAGGTGAGGTGAGGGGATAAGGGCAGGTGATGCGCTCACGCCATCTATTTTTGACTGTTATTTTAACTTGTCAGAAAATACCTCATTTTACTGATCACTAAAATACATGAGCTGCATCTCTTCCATGAAAGTCGTAAGAGTCGGACTAAGGAGGTACTAGGCGATAAGCTAGCGACTTATCACATATCATTTACATCTGTCTCCGCTGTACGTTGCTCTGGGATCTTCTTTTGAATCTGCAGTTCTGGATATCCCACTTTCGGGAACAAATTTCAAATTTTCAAAAAGCCTGTTTCAGTGCTTATACTCATTGACTGATAAAGGTCTGTTACATATCCTGAAATATTCATTTATCTGAAAATCAAAAAATCATCTAACACAGAAATATGTTCAATTTTTGACGTGAAACGTCTTTAAAATCGCGCGGACACATACGGGTACCAGGTTTAAAAACTGGACCGTAAAGAAAAGGTCTATATCATCGTACCTTAATAATTAAAAACTATTGGTCTTAGAAACAAAAATGTGGTGTAAATATTTCACTTATATAGTCAGCTCGCTGTTATGACATTGAGTTCGTGTCGGGGTCAAGCGGGGGGCGGGGGAGGGATACTGGCGATAACTGTGCGAAACCGGCGCTCACGCTTGTTTCTATTCAGTGTAATCGTGACTCCGACTTAATAGCGTGTGATTCTTTCGTGTGTTGTCAAGTTTATTGAACCGATTGATTTATACAAAAATAAGTGTATTTGGACAGTATTTATATCTATACAATATTATAAAGCTGAAGAGTTTGTTTGTTTGTTTGTTTGAACGCGCTAATTCAGCAACTACTGGTCTGATTTGAAAAATTCTTTCAGTGTTAGAGGTAGCCCATTTACCAAGGAAGGCTACAGTCTATACAACAACCTGCCCGGCTTTTAACGGTACAACGCCCCACTCACGCCACGAAGTCGTGGGCGGCTGCTATAAAATAACCCAGAAAAGTGACAATAAATATATAAACATTTGCTATGTCTTTTAGTTTTCTATTACGTTCTGTTCTTTTTTTATTCAAATTTTCAAAAAGCTGTTCCTCAGTTTTCATTTCAATCTTTTACTTTAAAAGCGATTCGCTAACATAGACATTTCACTGAAAACCAAAATCCATGCCCCGACACAGCCCCACCCGCTTTTTTTGAAATAAAATATAAATCACTTCTCGTTTATTCCAAACGAAAATTGTTTACAATTTAAAAAAACATCTCCACTCAAACAATTACGATTCACATTTCAAACTTATTTCTGCAATAATTTATACTGTCCTTATTTAATTTCCTCAAGAATACCTCGACATCGCTCACCCCCTGTCCAATCTTGGAGACAAAGCAGACAGCACCGCGAGGATAATCTGCAGGTACCTACCATCGGAATGGATAGCTTCATTTATCATCAGTATATATTTAAGAATAAAATTTGTTAAGAGATGCTATTCCTTTGGCATGTTATTTACTTTGTAATAGCTACAACATTGTAAACCACATTAACCATTCGTCTAAAACTAAAATATTCAATCGTATTTTTTAAACGTTACCTGATAGCTTTTATATACGTAGTTAAGTTTATTTTTTTTTATTTCAAATTAAATATGCATAACAAGACATCATCATTACAATTACACAATTATTACATCTTTTCTTTTTCACACTTCATTCTGTTGCCCTAATTCTTTCATTCCCTTATAATTTAAAAAACCTGCTCACAAATGTATTCCAGCCTTTGTGCTAGTAAACAAAAATGCATTGAATTTTCATGCTCTTAGTCTAATAGGTGTATGTTTTCTTATGTCTTTTTTTTTTTTAAACTTACTAGAAACAGTATCATCATAGTATTTTACTGAAAGCTTCTTTAATACCTTTCTAGCTTGTGGACTTTACAGTATAAAAATAGGTATTTGAGCACAGTGTCAACATTTCACATGTATTTTTATAAACTAACCTTCTCATTATTTTCAGGTTGGCACATCTATTTTATAAACCGAGCTTTTATGAAAACATTTCTGTGCTGTTTTACTTAATGGTAAGCAAACATCTCGTTTTAGATTATATTCAAACGAATATGACATACATAATGTACTTGAATTTTATTACGAAAATCGCTTTCAGTTATAGGCAAGAGTGTCATTATTTAAAGATTTTTTTTTATACCAGTGTCATTATCACGACTAAGATGAGTTTAGGCTACCTGTCCATTGAAGCGAAGCGAGCTTGCGGAGCGGAAAAATATTAACCAATAGGATTGCATAGAAACTCCGCTCAGCTGCAGTGGAAAGGGATTTGCGAGCTAGTTTAAAAATTCATACATTTTCGGAAGCGGCGCAAGCTGGCGGAGCGGGGCACCAGCCTCGCTCGGGCGGGGATGGGATGATAGATGAACTGAACTGACCGTCCACCGCCCTCCACAATACTCGCTCTGCTCCGCTGCCTCGCTCCGCGTCAATGGACAGACCATAGAGAAAAAAGTGTAACAGAGTACAGATATCAGACATTTTCCTTACTTTTGACATATATAAAAACGGCACCGGCTGCCATTATTATTATCTATAGATAAAAAAGTATTTCAAGTGTCAAAACAACGTCAAAACTCATAGTAAGTATGTGGTAAGTTAATGGCGGACTGTCCCATTTTTTTAACTTTGTTTCAGGTCTACTACTCTACTATGTCTAGGGACAGACACAGTCCGCAACTCCGCTCCGCAATACTCGCTCGCCCTGCTCCGCAAGCTCGCTCCGCTTCAATGGACAGGCAGCCTAATGTTACCTCTCAAAATCAAATGCAGCTTTATGCTCTAGAGCGTGCCAAAGAAATACAAATACACACACTCGATAAATATAGCCCTCCTTCTGGCGCAGTCAGGTAATAGTACAGGTTCAATTCCTTATCCAGCTTTTTGTCTAGTTGAACGGGCAGATGATGCCGTGAGATAGATCAAATTTGGCTAAATAAATAATTGCGCAATTCATTCTAGCGTTTCAAAAGATGGCATTCAGTGAATGAATGGGACAGATTTTGCATAATTAAAAAGGGCCCGCTTAGGCCGATTGCTTATTTCGATGACTAATGGCCGCCACCTGCCTTACGCTGTCGTTTATTTTCATTTATATTCCACAGTCCTCGGAGAAATGCAAATAATCGAGCCCGGAAGTGCTTAAGTCAACTTCGGTGTTTCAAAAAGAAAACATCATAAATTATTTACATTTTGCTATGTCATTGAATTATTTGCCAGTTACAATAGTTAGTGAAAATTTCAATTAAAATCTGCTAGTTTCTCGATTACTTATTTACTTTATTCTCATGTCATCAGTTATTTTTTATATTTTTTAAATAAAACATGGCTTGGATTTTTTTTTTCATTTTACTTTAGTGTTATCACGCTATCGTTGTTTAACCGTAGATAAACCGTATATCTTCTCTTCGAATATGGAGATCCATTCTAGGAGATAAAGTACTCTTTTTGAATTTGACAATTCAAGAAGTTCTGAGAAAGAGACATTTCGCGTCAGGTTATCATTTTGAGCTTATACTGTTCCTGGGAGATTCCACGAAATGAAATCTATATAATTTCCTGAATAAGCTCAAATAACGTTCTTGTAGCAAGGACAAGTGGCCACTCTACAGGGGTCCACTAGAACGCATGTACGCAGTTTGTCTCGTATTTTCTCTGATCTCGAGGGCCCTACACGCGCGCTACTTGTTAGCGTTGTTGAGGGCCATTGCGCAAAACATATAAAAGTATTGTACTATTTAACCTACGAATGGTAGTAATAAGATCATAATTGAACTGCTTGAACTGTATACACAGGATGATTTTTGGTCGTCAACGTTCCTGAAAACTACGGAATCTCATCATCATCACGATCATTTTTTTCCATAGAAGCATACCTGGGAAGTGTCTGGTTTCCAAAATATTAGGGTCCAAAGTTGAGTAAATAGACTGCTTTTTCTGCATAAAAGCACATTGACGCGTGTAGCAAGATTTTTTCACGAGAAATAATTAATATCTGTCTATGAAAAAATCTAGCATAAACACTGGACAAGTGGACACTATAAATTTCGCCCGATCAAGTAATTAGATTTTTTTTTATTGACATCGTTTCCCAGCATTTTTTTTGGCATAAACTTACTTTATTTCATGTATAAAGTACGTACCCTTCGTTAAGGGTGGCTACAAAAAAACACTCTGTATAATATGCCAACCAGTTTTAGTTTATATTAAAAGTAGCACATAATATTGTGTACTAGTCCATACAAATTATCCGAGGATATTTCTTTATTATTATTCAGCCAGTTATTTCTTTGTAAATTAAAAGTAACCTAGAATGAGAGCCACTATTTTTTGCATGCTAGCTGTTGCCCAGAACTTTGTCCGTGTGTAATGGAACATATGTCCTTTTGCGTACATAACTTTATGTATTTATGAAATTAAATTTTAGAAAGATTGGCTAAGTAAATAAAGCCTGAAGCAAAGCAAACAAACAAACCTGCTTTTTCTTTTATATAATATTAGTTGTGATTTTACTACGTTTATTTCGTAGCTTTCAGCATAGCCTATGCTCTAGTTCACTCCCTTACAAAATATTAAATGACACCCATCTATCTTCCGCCCTAAGATGCTTTGTGGAAAAATAATGATGTTTTGAATTTATTTCGCCAGTCGATTTTGACAAGCTCTTCTCCTGAAATAGAAATATTTATGAAGGACGTTAGAGCTTAGCTTTGAAATATTTTGCAGCATTTATTATTATTATTTCATCGAATAAAAAATAGTGTCTACCCCCAAATATCATAATCTTCAAACAGAATAATAAATACATAAGTAAGTACCTATCTTTATTCATAAGCGTTTATAATTCTGTATTTACATAAAAATAATTAATTTGTCTTTTAATATTTGAAGGTCTGAAAGACTTGACAACGAGCTCACCAACTCATTAGAGTATTAAAAAAAAAACAATTTAGCTCCACTCAAATAATTTCTCTAGGACACGAAGTCTCTTTCTTTCTATTCGGATCTATATCGGATCTTTTCATACTAATAGTGGGACAGATTAAACATTTTTTCTGATTTTTTTTCGATCTGTCACCCTATGGGGACAAAAAGGGTGACAGGTCGGAATATTTCCGCATTTTCTGCATACAGGTCATTAGTAAATAATGAAAAATACCCAAATAACAATTCAATATTTACTGTGATTCGTAATAATTATAGACAATTGGTGACCTCCTCCTCACGTCTCATTCAAATCCTACCAATTTTAAGGTAAATGTATACTTATCTTCAAAATTTTCGCCTTTAGCACGTGAAAGTAAAAACTTTTCAATCAATTCGACAACTCCAACTTAAGTCGAAAGCATAATCTTATAAAATTGTGAAGTTCTTCGACAAACTTTGCACAGGCAGAGGGCAAATAAAATAAAAGTATGATTCCTCGCAGCTGCCGAGGTCACGTGCTTTTACAGAAACTCGAAAAACTGTGAAAATAACTTCGGCGACCGTATCTACAGTAACTTTGTTTTTATGTCGGTTATGAAAATAAGCGAAATCAAAAAAGTTCAAGCCGTTTGCACACCGAAGCCGCTGTGCTATAGGTTTATTTTTTTTAGTCAACAAGTTGCGCCAACCGCACGAATCGCCGGATTACTAAATTTGAAAATTATTAATTTACAGATAAATTTCAAAATCTCTACCTGTAGAATAGTGTCATACACAATTATTTCGGTTTGTTTGGGATTTGGTTAGTTAAGTATCCATAATTGACGAGCTTTAAACGCTACCCGTGCTGACGCTTCACTATAAAATACCAGTTGCGTTTCCTTCCGTGCATGTTGTAAAAGTCGACTTAAGATCTCTCAGACGATAAGCTAGCAACTCGTCGCTGATATCTGTCCCTGCTATGCTAAACGTGGCTGTGGGGTCTCCTTTATGATCCTGCAGTTCTGACCACCCCATTTCGAGAATACAGCCGTATCTATATGTCTTTTTTTTTACACACTACACAACACATTAACCTAGACCCACATTAAGATCCCTAAGGTCTTGTGTCGTGGGTACGGAATATAAATACAAGATAAGTATAGAAACATCCATGACTCGGAAAATCATCGATATTCATCATATCAATGTTTGCACCTACCGGGATTCGAACCCAGGACCTATGGCGTCGCAGGCAGGGTCACTACCTACTAGACCAAACGGCCGTCAATATGTATGTATATATAAAACACTACCATAAGTAATTTTTTGTTTGAAGTTACCCTAAATTGCAGTATAAAGTATGCGTCAACCCTGAGTCGTTATACAAAACAAAATTGGAAGGGTTCATCGTACACGTGACTCGTTGTCGAATTTGCGGTGAGGAAGCCTATCGGGAGTTCAAATTCTTAGTATTTTAACCTCGAAAGTTACACACTGAACAAATTATATTTACCATTAATTTTTCCGTACATCTTGTACCGTACATCTTGAACTTGTACATCTCAACTATACCCTCAAAATTGGTCAGAAGTGGCACCATGTGGTTCTATCGGCCGTTAATGCTCTGCCTACCCCATCAGGGATAAAGCGCTTGATTATATGTATATGTATGTATGTAATTTTACCGATAGATACACCGCATTTTTCCAACGCAAATTATTAATTAAAGAAATATTTGAACCGCAGAGCTGCGGCGGCGCTAGATTCTAAATTCCAAATGCCAGTCAAGTCTCGAGTAATATCAATATTCTGTATATAGTAGTACATTCAAGAGCGTTAAATCATACGGAGAGGCTACCTGACAGGCGTTCAGTTCGACCAATTGTCTCATGAAGCGACAAATGAACGTATAAAATTATTAATAAAGAAATGGGGAAAAACACATCCTCACCCAGGTGATGATGAACGTGAGTTATTCATACCGTCGCAATACGGAGTAAATAATATATAGTTTATTAGTTGAGGGAGGCCTACGGTCCAACAATGGACTGGCAATATATTATAAAATATAATAAATATTTATAAAGAGACCTTATTAGATTATTGGGTAGAGTTATTGGAGATTTATTTTAGGAATTTGTCAGAGACATTGGTTAAGTACTTGGTGATTTTTATCCCGGAATAAGTTTGGATATATTGACAAATTTTCGCTAAACGAAGAGAAGACCGGTCGTACGAAAAATACCTCTATAGAAGAATTCAAAGCAAAGCAAGAGCGTACGTAGGTATATCTTATTTGCTATCTATGCTCTAGTACTAGAAGTCGAGTCTAGCATAAAGAAACATTTCGCTCGAGAACCTACCCAGAAGACCTTTGGCTTGATGTTTAAAAGTCAGTATTTAAAACGAAGCGAGCTTAACGAGCTCGGTTTGATGTTAGAATAATAGTGGTCGAGACGGAAGAAAAACGCCAATATTTAAACTAGCAACGATTATGGTTCGGACAGTGAGTAACGAGGCGCTTTTTACTTTCATTTCCGACTCGAATTATAAACGGTCAGGCCATAAACAATGTTTAATACTTACACATTAATTATGGTTTACAGAGTATTGTAAGAAATTATAATCTGTTTCTTTTTAAATGACCGTTTATTCCTGCCAGGCCGGCCGGAGATAATAAGAGGTTTACCAGTAGCAAAACACTGTCACCCCAAAAAAAAAATGACATATCTATATCATCATTTTCTACCCTTTTTAATACATGTGATGTTCGTGTGTCCTAATCTTAATAAATAAATATCTAATACTAAAACTCATGCCTGTACCCCATTTGGTTAGTGTCAGACAAAACTATTGACGTATTTTATTAAATTCTAGTGCTTTCCAATTACATTATTATACCTCCTCTACATTCATATACATTATCAATAGCTCTATACATGCCCATCCCCTGACTTAGGGTACGTCCTTCATCTTATCTAGCATGAGGTTTGTTACCACATCTTCTATCTTTACTCGCAATATACATACCACTATATAATATATAGTGAAGTTTGCATATTACTAGTATATGCAAACTTCACTAATCTTCAATTTTGACCGCTGAGTGATCCTATCATAAATACGAGTAAGTACAGCAAATAAATCTTATATCTTGTATTTTCTCAAACGCCTGGAAGGGTGAAAGCGGTAAGAAAACGCGATGCCTACAAATCACTTTTTTGCTAAGTCCCCGAATCAAAGTAGTCAAGTTACGTGGGGCAGATGCCTTGAGAAGGTGGCATGACATAATCGTTTGTTACTTCCTATTGAAAATCGTGCCTTCATTGCGACGATGACAGAAGGCATGTGAGAGACAAATCGTTAGTTCATACTATGTTTTGTTACATAGCGGCAGCATGACGTATACTGATCACATCTCCTCGTTACATCTGCTCCATGATTTTGTACTCCAATGATTTATCTGCCAACCTTTGCTCCTTTGCATTTGCCTTTCTTTATTCGGGCCCATCTCAAGCCTCGTCCTTTTAGGTTAGGTTAAGGCGCGTTTATAAGGTATGTTGTGAACCGATTTTCATACTATTAATGAGAGAGTTTTTCTCCAGTGATTTCGCCCGCGTAAACTATGTTCCCCGTTAATTACTTCACTTAAAAACATGATTTTGAAAAACCCTGACACAGCTATCTAATGAATAATGAATTTTACACAAATGTTCAACCCTTATTTTATGCTTTTTTAGTGGAGCTATATCAGCTCATATCTCTTACACGTTACAAAAGAAAGCTACTATCCAAACGCGTTTCAACTATGAGCGGTTAGGGACCCCCCACACTGGCGTCTTTTTCGCGCTGCGTAATTACGGCGTTCGGCAGCAACTCAGCGCCGACGCTGCGTCAATGCCGCGCGGGCGCCCACCCAACGCCGACGTGCATAAGACTGTAGTGGCTTGTGTTCGTGACCATGAGTAGGCAGATCTGATGGTCAGCAGAGGATGTAGGGCCCGGTGGATGGCGAACCCTCTATGGAAATTTGAACTGATACAATTAAATGTTCAAAAGACGCACATAGGACGCCAGTGTGGGTCTCTTACGGCTGTGCGCGCGTCTATACCTATACATATATCAATAATCAGGGAAAAACTACTAAAAGATAAATAAATAGTTCCACATATTTGTACAGATTTTTGTAAACTGCCCCTTGTTCACCGCCCTTACCTATATATCTTTCCCGCTGTCCGCGGCACAAAAATGCGCTGTTAATCTTTTTACGTTGACTGCATTATTCTAACCCCCCACTATCTGTTGTTAACGGTCTACCTTTTCCTCGATCTTGAGATAATAAAGGGTTAACTTAAGTGTGAACGTTTTTGTGATATGATTTGTGTATGTTATTTCATTCCACAACTATATCCTACGACGTAGTCTTTTTTCTGATTCGATTCGGCTATTTTACTCATTTGTGAAAAAAATTGGCATTGGCGTTTTTATTCTTATTCTTTATTGAACATATAAAATTTAGCTAACACAGTATATTGTACAAAAAAGAGTACAAAGGCGAGCTTATCTCTAAAAGAGATTTCTTCCAGCAAACCATTGGGTTTTTGTCATTATAAACAATATTTTAACACCCTGTAACTACATCTTTTAGGAGTACAAGATGTTACGGAATCCATACAAAATTTGAGACTTGATCGAATTTCTTCTGAAATGTAGACATAAGTAATATATACCAACCAAATATATAGTACAACAATATACTTCATAAAAATAGCAAATTCAAACATAATTTTTTTTAAACAATGTTACAAAATATCCTTCAACATAATCAACAAAACCTCAAGCACCACATTCGTTCACTTGTCATTACCCACCACAACCCAAAGCGAGTGAGGTGCGAGAAAAAAATCAAATTCAAGTGAATTTCCAACAGTTTAGATTAGCATAAAGACGCGCGCCCACTGCAATCATCGCGAGCGGCACTGTCACCTGAATACTGATAGCATAGCAAGAGTATTCTAGATACTAATACCAATTACAACCCTATATGGAAATACTAATACACTTCAAAAACCAAGATTCAAATATCCAAATATGTATATAAAATACGAACGAAAGGAAAAAGAAAAAAAATTGTGAAGAGAAAAACTGAACAGATATTAGGTATACAGACTGGTATTAAATAGAGATTCTGTATTGGTACAGTAAGTACGTAGACAGTAATTTATCATTAAAAATATTATGTAACCATTTAGTTAACAAACTTTTAAAAGAGATGGTAAAATTCGTACTTCGTACTTTAGTAATTGACCCGGTAACTCAGTGGTTAAAGCGGCTGGCACGATTTGCAGTGGTCGTGGGTTCGATTCCCACTTGGGTGAAGAATTTTTTCTATTTCTTTATTAATAATTTTATAAACTTTTATTTATAAGCTCTAAATATTTCTTTATTGATAACCGCTTAGTTTTCTTTGCTATTCCGTGATCAGATGTTGTAATAACCAATATCTAAGTGAATAAATACATTTCCGTCTGCGCTTATTCGTTACTTAACAAAAAATCATAACAAATATAATAAACCGGTAACTATATATAAAAAAATCATTAACAATAACTTTACTTTAAAAGAATTGGATATCCTAGAGTATTTTTAATTTTATCAGGCGTCACTATTCGGAAGTTCAAATTTCCATCGAGGGTTCGCCACCGGGCCCCTATACCCTCCGCTGACCCATAGGTATTAACATTTATATTTTTTAATATTTTGATTGAGGGTACATTAAAAATGATTTGCAATACATTGATTTTAGTTGTTAGTTAGTTGGTTCGGTAGTTAACTAACGTGAAAAACTAATCCTGATGATGTCACGGGTGTTGGCGAAACATATGTCGATTAACTATTTTAATTGTCCAATCATGCAGACGTTTAAAAATAGTGGTCATTAACAAATATCTACCCTTTAATTGTATACATACAAATAATCACTTTATCCTTACGGGGTAGCAGAGCACCAAGGGCCGATAGAACCACGAGGTGCCACTTCTGACCATTTTGAGGGTATAGTTGAAATGTACAAGTTCGGTTAGTAGTGACAGGTGGTCAGCCCATCGCCTACAAAACACCAAGACCCTCTTGTCCCTCTACTGACTTGTACAGTATGCCCGGGAAGAGAAGCAGCTGTAGTTTAATACTTTTTTTTCCTAGAGCAGCATAGAAGTAGTTTTAATTGTATGCCATATTTTAACTCTCCGAGATCACTTCTTTCAAATATTGGTCAAAAAATTTCATTATATATATGGCCCTTTTTAAATCGCTGAAATTGGCTTGAGATTGAAATGAGTCATCGGAATAGATTTCCAGTTCTATTCTACCCTTACGTTCCACTGACATTTACTTCCACATTTTAGTGGTTTTTCCCGGAAATGGTGAAACGGTAAATAGTGGGGTGACGAAAATGACATTTATTACATAAGTTTATATGAAAACTTTTGTATTAGACAACCCTTTTGGAATTCAAATAACGCCTTCAGGTTACAATGAAGAGTGGAATGTTTATAGAAGCACAATTTCTTAAACCTTATGAAAAATATCATAAGGTTGGCCGCAAAAGAATAATATATTATAGGAGTAAATCTCTGAGGGTCACTATGCCAACTTATAAATCTAATTTATCTATTTAGGCGGATGATTACTTTACGTTTTATTACAAATATAAGTTAAGCGATAAACAACTAACTTATTAACTTGAAGTTAATTAGGTTTAATTATAATAGTATAAGTTTTTAGCGACGAATCTGGAACCATACAGAATAAAGAATCGTCGTCATCGTCAGCCTATTGCAGCCCACTGCTGGACGTAGGCCTCCCTCAGGGCACACCACATGGCTAGATCTTCCGTTTTTGCCATCCAGCCACTACTGCCCTCTTTAAGTCATCGGCCCATCTGGCCGAGGGTGCCCAGCGCTACGCTTGCCGAGGCGCGGTCTCCATTCGAGAACCCGTTTACTCCACCGTCCATCGTTTTACGGCAGATGTGGCCTGCCCACTGCCACTTTAGACTGCTACATTTCTATGTCTGTCACTTTGGTCTTCTGCCGAATAATCTCGTTTCGGACTTTGCCCATAAGCGAGATTCCGAGCATTGACCTTTCCATAGCTCTGACATGCAATCGGTGAGCCAGCTCCACCGTCAGTTTCCACGTCTCGGCTCCGTAAGTCATTGCTGGTAGAACGCACAAATATAATTATACCTAATAATATAAAAATAAGTATACCTATGTTTTATTTAAATGTATAAGATATAGATATATTACTAGCAAGTTTTTTTTTAAACATCAGCCCAGAAGTACCGTATTGTATAAACTAAAGTTTCCACTTACTGAGAAACCACAGATGTATCTCCTTCAACTTCAATCTTTAATCTCTTAAATGCAATCAATTATTTACCCACCTCAGCGGGAAATCTCAGATATTTCTACCCACAGGCTTTTATCTCAAGTTTCCTACGATTTTCTGCAGAGTTTAGGGTCCCGTTCGTATTAAGAGAACCGATGCAGTTCAAAAGGTTACCGAAAAACTTACATAAATAACTTTGTGATTGAATGTCGATCGTATAGGTTAAGCTACTCTTATCACGGTCGCCATATGGATGGGTAGTGTCACTTTCATAATGATAAAGATGATAAAACCATCTCATAGTCCCAATTAGTGGCGACTCAACAACCTAATCCAAGTTTTTTAAATCGCGTTACTTTTTTTCCAATAACAGTAACGAACACAAAAAGGAACATTAAAAACGCGCTTGACAATATTTTCGATCAAATAATCCCCGGCTATGCGTTCACCCCATATCTTTTGTAGTTAGTACAAAAGAACTGGATGCTATAGGGGTCGTATACGAGTATATGTGAGCCCTGGTAAAAAGGTTGACCAGCCCTTTGTCATGGACCCAATATCAAACGGCTGGACCTTGAGCATAGTACGTGGCATCCATCATAAGTATAGGTACAGTTGGGGGAATATTTTTTTTATCTATCTATACCTATACATATAATAAAAATGTAACGGATCGCTCTCTGTACATGGAAGATATATGAGAAAAAATATTATAGGAGACTTTATCAACGCAAAACTACCCAAAACGAAGACTTTTGGAATTTTGTTTGTTTGTCGGTTTGTCTGTTTGTCTGTGCGTTTGTGTGCGCGCTAATCTCAGAAACGGCAGAACCAATTTCGATGCAGTTTTCAGGAATATATTGTGACAGGTCCCACTTAACATATAGGCTACTTTTTATCCCGGGAAAATGTTTTTATCCCGATAATTTCGACATTTTGTTTTTTTCTGTAGTCCACGCGGACGGAGTCGCGGGCGTCCACTATTTAACTAATATGCCTTTAAAGGTATATCTAAAAATTGCACACAACTATTTAGTTTAATTAGTTGTAGAAAGTTAGAGTGCGCCAATCCCGATATTAACTTAGTTTCTTACTATGATGACAGACTCGAGTGCTTTTCCATCGACATATACACTCCATTAATAGAATCCTTGTATAAGTCTCATGTGTAAAGGAAGTTATATAATTAAAAAGCACCGAAGATAGGGTATTAGAATGGATACGTTAAGGAAGATGCTTTAAGCTCTATTGATGATGATGATCCTCGACCGTATTTCGGCCAAGGCGACCAAATCTCTACGGAGATTGGCCAGGTACGCAGGAGACATTATAGTGCACAAGTGTGGGCGCAAACACAGATGCACTCTCTATTCCGTTACTCTCATAGTCCGATGGGACGGAATGCCGACACGACCGGAGAGAGATCAGGCGCAGGACCAACGGTTTTACGTGCTTTTCGAGGCACGAGCTAAGTGACAATTTTACAACATTAAAATCTGTACATGAAATAAATTCATTGGTACAAGCCCGTGACTGGGATCGAACTTACGCCTCCCGCTTGGAAGGTGCACGTCTTAACCACTGGGCTATCACCGCTTCTCTCTATTAGTAAGCTCTTCTATTAGTAAAGGCAACCTAATATTTCGCATTTTGTTTAACCGCTTTTGTTACATCCTGTACAAGATTAGTACTAAGTTACTTGAACTATATTAGACGTCCTATTCTTTATTGTATAGAAACATTTTATAGTTACAGAAAAACAGTTTACAATGATAATATACAAAGGCGTGCTTATTCGTAATAGAGATGACTCCTTCTAGAAAACCACTTGGTATAGCGAAAGTTGGAACTTTACCCCGCGTCAATACATCTCCATATTTCCCAAATGGTTGTAAAACCTTTCATAGTCGTGACAAAATATCAATACTAATCAACTATAGACTAGTATCGACCGTCCCCGTGTTCCACCCTCTAAAAATGCTTGGTAACGCATTTAAAATTTCCAAAGGTATATTGATTTCTGGCCCCCTCTATCCGAGAGTCTGATGCCAATATGCTTTCGGCTTAGGGCGCTGTGCCATTAGGAGACCAGAGGTTGAACAACCAAGAAGCATCACAAAGAGTATTTATAAATAAAAAGATTCCACAGTTACGTTAAGTATAGCCGGAACAGGTATAAATAATCACTAACAAACTTGCTAGCTTATCGCCTGAGTGAATACCCGAGTTCCTAAGTAAGACTCTTGCCTGTGACTCATACGATATGCACAGAATAAGATACAGCTAATGTATGTAAGTATAGTACTTTAGTGAAGTACAAGTCTTTCACTTGTGTAGTCAATATACTACCACCACTAATATATAAGGGTGTATGATCCAATATGTATTTAGGGTGTATCATCATCATCATCAGCCTATTGCAGTCCACTGCTGGACGTAGGCCTCCCCCGGGGCACGCCACAAGACTGCCATGGGGGGGGTATTTGCCCATAGTGTGTACCTATATAATACACTAGCTGTTGCCCGCGACTTCGTCCGCGTCAACAAACAGAATAAAATATTTTAAAGTACTTCTGCGTAAATTATATTTTTTGTTTTATTTTCTTGTGGCAGAAGAACATACTGATTTTCTCCGCAACCCGATCTTGACAACGCGACATATAATTGGCCGTGTGAAAAGCAGTCTTGACGTAAGTCAATTCCAACGTGTTTAAACGTTTGCCCTGTGATTTATTAATTGTTACAGCAAAAGATAACTTAACAGGGAATTGAATTCTTATAAAATTTTGAATAACTTTTCCTAAGACGGTATTTTCATATCTCTCAAAATTTAGCTGGGCTGTTAAGGGTTCTGCATCAGGTTATCTAGACCTTCAATTTTATTACGTTATTAGAAAGTGCTTATCATGCTGAGCAACTTTTCCTAAGACGGTATTTTCATATCTCTCAAAGTTTAGCTGGGCTGCTAAGGGTTCTGCATCAGGCAGTCTAGACCTTCAATTTTTTTTCTTTCATATCATTTCTACGTCATTTTATTCTTTCATACATATTTTTTGGATAACTTGAACCGTTTACGCAGCGCACGCAACGGAAGTCTCCAAAGTTGAATAATTTTCCCTGTTTTTTCCACATTTTCCTCTTATTCTTCGTCCCTATTGGTCGCACTGTGATGATATATAGCCTAAAGCCTTCCTCGATAAATGGACTATCCAACACAAAAAGAATTTTTTAATTCGACCCAGTAGTTCCGGAGATTAGCGCGTTCAATCAAACAAACAAACAAACAAACTCTTCAGCTTTATAATATTATATAATAATAATAATATTATTTATTAAGTATAGATATTTAGGGTGTACAATACATTTCAAACGTGTGATTTTCAGGAGCTAAAAATGCATTTAAATTCTTTGGAATTTTACTCAGTATTTCTTTTCCAATAATTTTATATTCAAAGATTTAAAAGCAGTTATTCAATACAGCACTACTCTACGCTATAACCGATGAACGAAACTTGAACGTTCACCGACGTATATTATCTTTTGTTGACGTAGGTTATAGGAACAGCATCGAATTGAGAATTGTCACCATAGTGCCCTAGTATGGACGCTGCCTTAAGGATGATACTCTTTTGTTGTAATACTGCACGGTAATATTAAGTATTCTATATTACGGGTACGGGTAGATACTATCGGCACATTAGTGACAGCAATTTCGAGCGCCCGCCGTTTGATTATGTTTTGGTTGTTGCTTTTGATTGGTTTTTTGAGATGGATTATTCGGTATCTAGTCACATAATAATGACATTTTAGACATTTACCGCATAACAACTGAATCTGATGCACAGAAGTTTACATTTATTTCGAGGTATTACTGCATCTATCATGTACCTACTTGTATTGTGTGGCGCCAATATTTATCTTTCCCGGTTAGCACGCTTGTGATCCTTGTGTGTATGTATGAATTTGTAATTTCAGTTGGAAGCTACTCCGACATTGAGCTCAGACTTTTTCATACAAAATGTAACTTTATATCGCGTATTCAATATGAGATATCATACATACATATGCTCATTATAATCCCCAAAGGGGGTAGGCAGAAGTGTTGCACACATCCTGTGTTACTGTGTAATGTACAGAATAAATTTCTATTATCTTATCCTATTTACCTTATCCACCCACTTTTTACCAATTAGGCTAAAGACCTGCTCAATATAGTTAGCAACCGATAACCGATCGCCAAAGCAAGAGCGACCTTCGCACAGCTGCGCCCTGTTTGGCAATCATGGAAACTGACTAGGAGAGTCAAGCTTAAGTTATTTCGGTCTAATGTCAAAACCGTGTTGCTGTACGGGTGTGAAACGTGGTAGGTTACCAAGGACATCTCGCACCGGCTCCAGGTCGTAGTTAACCGCTGTCTTCTCTATTCTCTTCTCGATATTTACTGGCCCGAGAAAATCTCGAACTTAAAGTTGTGGGAACGCTGCCGTGAGACCCGAATCGACCAGCAGATTAAACGCCGCAAGTGGAACTGGATCGATCACACGCTTCGAAGGGAGAAAAACCACATATCGAGACAAGCCCTGGATTGGAACCCCCGAGAGCCATCCTAAGCAGACCTGGCGGCGTACAATCATGCAGAGCGAAGAAAGTAGGGAAGCGAAATAAAACGTGACGCTCAGAATCGAACGGGATGGCGGACATCTGTGAAGGCCCTTTTCGAGGCATTTTTCGGGTGATTCTAGATAGGTTTTAGATGGTTATGTGCTGTGCGATATTATAACAGAGTGCACTATGGGCAGATGAGTATGACTTTCGTTCCTTAAGGCGAATAGCGCGTCAATACTATAAATAATGTTTAATTTTACTCGAAACTATCGAAACTCCTAAAATAAAATAACATACAGTAATACTTGTTAATAAAATATTGCCACGATTTGCATACTTGAGGCTTCATAAATTTGTATTTAAAAAAAACGTACACCATGCACAGGGCTTTAAGGGCCGCTACCCACTTGCGTCTATTCAATTTGACGCATATTTCTGAATCGATTTCGCGCTCGAGTAGGCGCGCGCGCCCGTGCGTGCAGCTCCATGCAATGCGATATCAGACGCGGTATCGTTATTGTTGCGCTCTTCCTTTACATAGCATACGCGAATATTGCATATTTTTTTCAATATTTCTACTCTCTAGGTTTATTAACTTACGTTATTGGTATCTTTAGTAAGTATTTGTAACGTTACATGAAAAACAATTTTAATACATCATTTACCTTTTTATATAATATACTTTTTAAGCGATATAATATACAAGATTAGATCAAATTTCGCCGATCGTAGACGAAACCAAACCTTTCTTACTTCTGATTACAGACTTCAAATAATCCGCGGACTTATAAAGATTTCTAGTACCTATAGCATATAAGTATAGCAGTTATCAGGTCGACAATTTTAAATCTAAGATAGTTAATAGTACGATAGTTAATAATCCGCTTCATGTAGTCTCTTAGCTTTGTAATTTTTGCATTGTTTCTACTATTTAGTTCAACTTTGTAATTTTGCATTGTTTCTACTATTTGGTTCAGCTTTGTAATTTTTGCATTGTTTCTTCTATTTAGTTCAGCTTTGTAATTTTTGCATTATTTCTACTATTTAGTTCCATAAATCCGCGGGATACTCATTATTGAAAGGACTATAATACAGGATGAATTTTTTCGAAAATTACGGAATCTCCTCATCATCACGATAATTTTTCTCCATGGAAGCATAGCAAGATTTTTTCACGAGAAATAATTGATATGTCTATAAAAAAAACTAGCATAAACACTAGACACTATAAATTTCGCCAGATTAAGTAATTATTTTTATTTTATTTTTTTAATCCCAGCATTTTTTTTTTGCATAAACTTACTTTATTTGATGTATAGAGTACATACCCTTCGTTAATGGTGGCCACAAAAAAACATCCTGTATAGTTCAGTGGGGTACGTACATACATTAATTAATTAGGGCAAGTGTCCACTAGTTAAATGGCTCTACATTATCAATAATAATACCCATCACGCCGTTGTAAGAAGCCTTGTCAATTAATTTGCGCTCCCTAAAAATACTCGCTTCGAGTGCATTCTTCAGAATTCAGACAGCTGGCGAAACATGTAATGAAGAGTCCTTTGCGCCCTTTGGTAGGGTCATGTTTGTACTCGGAGCATCAGAGACATTTTTGTGATTATGTTACATACCGGCAAAATTTCTCTGGACATGAAATCGAGCTTGCGAAACGAATCGTACGACTATCTTTGAAAGTTTTTTGGTATATTTCTCCAAATTAATATTCTTATTTATAATTAAAATCTACTGACCATTATTAATTTGAATATTAATTTCATTGCCATTTATAAATGAGCTTATATGATAAGTTAAACGTCTCATTCAAGTAGAGTATCTTTACTGTTTGTGAAAACAGACCCCTCAAATAACCTTTATAAGACACTGAAATGGGACGCTCCTATCTTAAATATCTCATAAATGTTACCCTGAAATCTAATAATAATTAAACTCTATTATGTCCAAAACTATTTACTAACTGCGCTGGAAATATTTTCACCAAAAGTTCTAATCTATTTTATTATTTGTTAAAATTCATAAAATTCCTTTCACATTTCACCAACATCGAACACTTCACTCAAAGTTGAGATGCGCTCGGTCTATAACAAGTCCTTTAGAGCCGAGTTCATCATTAAACTGATACCCGTGCAGTTTCGATAGCCACTTCAAATAATAGGAAATTCCTATGCGTTCCCGAAAGCCCCTTTTATAGGTAATGCTGGTAGAAGTATTGTTGTGTATAATTAAATGCATGTTCGACGTTGCTATAAAGGATTCACAACTTTTAGACCACAGAATAGCCTACGAAGTACTAAGAATAATAACAAATTTGAAAAGCAATAATGCAACCCACATGCATAATAGATAGAATAGTTGTAACAGAGCCTATACATACATCATATTTTTCCTACTATAATATTATAAACGCGAAAGTTTGTAAGTATGGATGGATGGATGGAATGTGATGAAAAATGGCTGGAGCGATTTTATTATAATTTGTTATGGAGTTAGCTGATACCCTGGATTAAGACATAGGCTACTTTTTTACCGGGAAAATATATTTGTCCCGGATAATTTCGGCATTTTGTTTTTTTCTGCAGTCCACGCGGACGAAGTCCCGGGCGTTCACTATATAAAATAAAGCAACCTTTATTTTTACAACTTTATTTACGTCTCCTTAATCCAAGTGCCCTATTTTAAAAGAAGAATTTGTACACAAAGTCTTTGCCGATTTTGGCAAGATAAAGCGCAATGAATACAGCCATGATCATATTATACATTGACGGCAAGCCAAGCATTCCACTCCACAGCAATACAATATTGCCCATAGATATTACATCGAATTGTGTGCCGAGAATTCACGTATGTGATACTCTCTGGCAAAATATCAGATTATTGGCAAAATAGTTTCACATGATGTAGGTTTATGTACTTATTTTATTTGGTTTACCTATGAGTTACTATTGTAAAGAGGAAATTAGGATCAGAGATAATTGATTGACTTTTTAACTGCATCTCTTCCCGTGCATGTCGTAAAAGTAAATTCTCGAGTTCCTGGGAAGTTTCTCAGGCGATAAGCTAGCAACTTATCAGTGATCATTTACATCTGTCCCCACTATGCTAAACGTGTCTGTGATATCTTTTATGATCCTGCAGTTCAAGCTAACCCATTTCATAAAATAAGATATAGTCATGTATGTACTCCATTTTAAAGCCTCGAGCACACCGGATGCGTATGCGTGCACGTAAGCGTAGACGTACCTCTTAGTTTAATGTATGGAACTGTCACCGCTTGACGTCTATGCTTACGTCTAAGCATACGCATCCGGTCTGCCCGTGCCTATACAGTTCCATACATTACAACTCAGAGGTACGTGTACGTCTACGCTTACGTGTACGCATACGTATCCGGTGCTCATTCAGTTCAAAACTACAAGGAACATTCAAATACTGCACGATAATTTGAACGATTTTACGGAATGACCCGAAACCGAACATTCCTACGAGCGTTTGCATTTAATATGAAATATGGCGTATCGGGTAAACAATAAGGGGACTAATATTTGCCAACGCTTCCTATTGTGCGGCACATACTAGATGTAAGTATATGTACCTATATACTACAATATACAGGCTATTTTTTGCCATCAACCTTTCCGAATATCTCCTCGTTATTACCAACATTTTTCTCCATGCAAGTATACCTGGTAATTGTTTAGTTTCCAAGATATTAAGGTCCAAAGTTCAGTTATAGTTATCACATTGCGTAAAATATTTTCCGAAGATAAAAAGGAGCCTATATCCTTTCTCAGGCTCCAGACTATCTGTGTACCAAATTTTATTTCAATCAGACAGACAGAGTTAGAGTAAAGACACACGGACTGCAATTCGGCTGCAAACTTTAAAAAGATGAGTTTTATGAATATCTGTCTTAAATATTTAAAAAAATTTCGAGCATAAAATAAATTAAAAAATATCATAAGTCATCTAGGTAAACATAAAAAGGGTAAAAACCAATATTATATTTCATTACGTCCCAGCAAAATAAATATTTGAAGTATTAAACTTGTAGGGTATGTGTGCGGACTCCCCACCATCGAAATGACGCATCGATCAAAGAATAAACACGAGAACAGTAAGCACGCGATTGTTTATTAGAATTAAGGCAGATTTTTCCAAACGTCAGATAGCCTATCTTAAAAATAAAGTTGATGCTCTTTCTATCGTGATAAAGTTTTTGAAAAAGACCGCATAAATTTTATTCTTCAGATAGGTTAAAAATGTAGGTGTATCCAAAACAGTAAACAAAAACGTAATGTTTTATCTGCTCGATGTAGGCCGCTTCCAACAGGTCGCAGTGAAGGTTGTTGGGGAAGACCTATGTCCAGTAGTGGACTTAAATGTCTAAAATGATTATGATGATGATGCCAATTTTTAACTTGTACTGTGGTATTTTTATATGAGATATTTTATTTGATATCTTGTTATAAGTTTTTCAACGACCTTCTGCAGATTCACCTAGATCAGTTCTTTATATTCTGAATACTGAGCTACAAAGGGAAACTCGATACAATAACATCTCATTGTTTAACCTACTTTCTGAAACTTATTATATTTTACTAGTGGCTGCCCACGGCTTCGCCCGCATGAAAGTGCATTACTCCTGTGCGAAGCCGGGGTGGGTCCCTAGTTATATATTATAAACCTTCCTCGTCAATCACTCTATCTATTGAAAAAAAAACTGCATCAAAACCCGTTCCCTAGTTTGAAAGATCTAAGCATACATAGGGACGGACAGACAGCGGCAAGCGACTTTGTTTTATAATTATGTAGTAAAAATATAAATTAGCAAACTTTTCATCCTTTTGAGGGAAGATTTAATTTTCGATGTTTCGAATTTGTATTTATTATGTAACATCTATCAGTATCTGACCTGTAACTACTAACCGAACTTGTACATCTCAACTATACCCTCAAAATTGGTCAGAAGTGGCACCATGTGGTTCTATCGGTTGGTGCTCTGCCAACCCCGTAAGGGATAAAGGCGTGATTATGATGTATCAGTTATCTTTCAAACATGCCTTTTATTTCTAGTAAAGTTTAAATATATCCGGCTAGCTGACTACAAACATACACACCTCGAAAAGCATAACCGTCCTTGTAGCGCAGTTGGGTAAAAATAGGTACATAAATGAACATAATTATTATGTCGCATCTGTGTTAACTAATCCATACCCAGCCGGTCAAAATGACATTTCGAGTGATTGATTACACCAGTTTTTTTGTCTCCCATCTTCATTTTATTGAAATTGATGGCTTGTTCGGGTAGAGAGCCATAATCGACTGATTCCAAACTGTTATTAATGCTATGTAATGACTTTCCAAGTATCACGATCAGAACAGAATCACTTTCGACAATTTTCGCGACAGTCCTGAAATAACTTTTGTTTTCATGAGATATTAGATAAAGCTAGATCGATCGTTTTAGTTAAATATACGGGACTGTATAATATTACGTGTAAATATATGAGATATATTAAATCATACTCGTTAATTCATACCATGGCGTCTTATATTTAAAACTAAAATATGCATTCAGTTCAAAGACGGCAGTTTGGTTTAGTTGGTAGTGGCCCTGCCTGCGACGCCTGAGGTCCTGGGTTTGAATCCCGGTAGGTACAAATATTGATATGACGAATATCGATGTTTGTTTCCGATTCATTGATGTTTCTATACTTATCCATTTATTTATATACCATTGCCTAGTACCCACGAGACAAGACCTTAAGTAGACCGATTGGGAAAGTGGACCGATGATGGTTCCGGAGGGTAGAAATCTTAGTGTGAAACTAGGTCAATGTGTTGTAAAAAGTAAAAAAAATAAAATAAATAGTCCTACACAGAGTATCTAGCGCCATCGTTTAAAGGCATTATTTAGTTAAATGAACGCAGCGCAGTCCGCATAAATATCCTTTTGGTGTCTATTTCATGTAGTGATCAAACAAAATCCTTTCGCGTTCACATTCACAGGTATATTTTCTTATTGAGTGCTTCAGTTTTTAAGGTCCTGGCTTTGAATTCCGGTAGGAGTTGGTTTTGTTTGATATTAATTATACATTAACCTTCCCAATATACTATATAATGTAAACTTTTGCTTGATTGGTATCCATCATACCAGGCTTTAGGTATCTGTATGAGTTTAAGTTAATGTGTTATAAGTATTTGTTTATTTGAATTTGTGTTTGTTGTAGAATAGGATAGGTTTATATTTGAAGATTACACATACACACAGACAAATACATAATTATAGGTACACACAGAAATTAGACAAAGAGGGTACTAAGACAACGATTCAGCTGGATGCTGCTAACACAGGTTATATCCCTTAGAGGATGTCCCGAAATGTCCACAATCCTAAAGTTTTCACGGGCGAAGCCGTGGGCGATTCCTAGTTTTTTTTATTCAATGTGCACCTAGAAACGAACCCGCGACTGGACCGGTTACATAGCAACACCGCTACGGCTTCACCCCTTTCCCAGTACGGCTTCGGCTAACATGAGTCTTACTGAACGTTATTTATAACAGTTTACGAGTACTGTAACAGTAGCTATGATGTTTGCATTTGATTGATTAGATTTTATTTGAAACTCCTTAAGTTATTGCGTGCTATTTTTTTACTACAACTATAAAATAAGGTAGGTACTGTCAAGTAAATAATTTATCATATAATACAACGCATTATACAACGCAATATAAAAAATTATTCTATTAAATTTTTAAGTATTTAAAATTAACCTTATAATAAGTATTTATGTATGTAAATTAAATTTATCCACACATAAAAATTAAACTCGAAAATGAGTGTGCACCATCATGACTGAGAAACACTCTACATTTCAGACATCGGATCATTAAAACATTATGTGATCAAAGGTATATAAGCAATGGTGGAAGCAAGTAGCAACATTCGTGCTTTCGTAAATTCCACTTCGGGTAGGTACATCCTGCCAAATTATACCACCATCCCTGCATTTGCCAACATAAACCAGGCAATAAAACAGTCAGAATCGACTCCTTTATCAGAACTGACCCAATAACCCCTATCTTACCTCGCACGTAACGTTAAACCAATCAACATAAACTGCTTAAGTATGTTCCCATTCCATTTTATGTATGACCACAGAATATTTAATAGAACAGTGTAGTATCGAAACTGAAGCGACTTATTGCCGCACCCAGAGTTGCTTAATAGCCGCGTCCAGCCGTATGAGCTCGCGCAGCAGCCTCGATGTAGTGGGTCGCGAGCCAGATTCGCGCATCACCCCGGAACATAGAGGCGAGCCTCGCGAGACAGGCCAAGCCATCCGAAGTCCCCGAGCATCAAGTCCATGATAAACCTACATCAAGCGCTCGTGAGCCAAATTAGACCGTCCATACCAAACGCATAGCGCACACTGAGGCACCTTTGAGCACGGCCCGTTTATTGACAGCCGATGGTTCGACCGCGAGACACGCTCGGCCGAGGCAACGTGCACCCGAGGCAGCCCGAGCCATGTCCACATTAGGTGTTCAAGATGCTATAAAAACATAACACGCTAGAGACTATAAACTATAATTTTCTAGCATGCTATATTTTGTGCTATGGCATAACGCGCAATTCAGGGTGCGTGTAGGCGGGCGGTGAGGCGGCAGTCTCGTTAAATCTAGCAGCACGCTAAATATCGCGCACAATATATATCGTATTATATACGTACCGTATATGAGAACGAATTTTCGTACGTAGCATCCAATAGCATAGCAGACGCTAAACTAACTGCCCGGCCGGCGGCCGCAGCGCGAGAATAATAAATAGCAACATAACGTCATAGCTCCGCCCATACGCATTCCCCACTCTCGCTGCAGCGTTACAGCGCAACAAGCAAGTTCTACGTTATTTATCCATCCCTAACTAGTTGCCGCGCATGGTACGTTATGTTTATAGCACTAAAGCGTGTACCTTTATAGCACGCGATTTTAGCAATTAATATAAAATAGCATTCTATATAAGACGCTAGATGCTATATTAACCACCTCTAGTCCACATCGACCGAGGCAATGGTTCGCGAGGCTGTCGCGCGACCTGCGCTCGGTCGGTCTGGACGCGGCTAATCACTACATATTATAAAACAAAGCCGTTTCCCGCTGTCCGTCTGTCCCTATGTATGCTTAGATCTTTAAAACTATGCAACGGATTTTGATGCGGTTTTTTTAAATAAATAGAGTGATTCAAGAGGAAGGTTTATATGTATAACTTGGGACTCGTTCCGGCTTCACACGGGTGTAATACCTTTCACGCGGACGAAGTGCGGGCGGCCGCTAGTGATTACATAAATAAGCCATTCCTCAGTAGAGGTTATTTTCTCTCCCTCTCTCTCTCTCTATTACTGACAAAGTTATCACTCAGAGTCAGTGAATGGTTCATTACGAGTACTTAGGAGTCCAAAATAATATCGGCAAAAAATATTTTGTATATTTAAAAGGTGCTTATTTTCCTTCAATGACCTTTCCTGACATAAAAAGCTATTAAAAGTATTTTTAGCACGTTTCTAGTATAATATATAAAGTAGGAAAGTTACCATAACTTTCACTGGGTTTCAGGGTAAATCGTAATCAAATAAATGGAGAAAAATAAAAATAAACAGAAAAATGTTGTTGTTTCATAACGCTAAAGCCCAAGCCTGAGGCGGCGACATTGTGCACAAGTTATGAAAATTAAAAACCAACACCTTGGTATTTACCGGAATATAAACGTTTATGCCACGGAGCTCGAAACTCTTGCAGAGCTGCCAAAATGTCCAGTGAGCCACGCAAAATAAGTACCTATATGTGTACTACTAACTAAATATAGGTATATTATAGATATTTTCACTTTACTTTAAATAGTAAAAATGTACACATTTCTCGATTGTGGTACGAAATTATGAGTACGTTTACATATTTTAATCTCGGTAGGTAGACAAATTAAAATGCTTTAGTAAGTGCTGTATAGTAAAGCAAGAACTCCGTTTCTTCCCTTCTTGATGGTATTTACTTTTCTGAAACTGTTTTTTCATTCATCCATTTTCTTCGGGATTATCATTGGGATAATCCTATGGAAAATTGTCTTAGCAATAGCTGCTAAGTCGAGCCAAGTAAATTAAATAGTAAGTTATTTCCCGTTACTTCGCCCGTGTGAATTACATAAAAAGAAATAAGATAAAGACATTGGACATAATACACTAATAATAACTTTCCGCTTTGTTAAAGTATAAAGGAAAGTTAGGTACAAATGAAGTAACGAAAAAATTCCCAATTTACGATCATCGTAGAAAATATCTATTTTAACATGATCAAGTTATGTATTTCAGAAATAATATTACCATTTTAGTTTTAATACCTACTCGTATTAGCGACCACCTGTGATTTCCTTCGCGTGAATTGAATTAAATATATACCCTATGTTATTATAATATTTAGCTATTTAGTATGATATAAATAAAAAACCACCTGTCACTACTAACCGAACTTGTTCTCAACTATACCCTCAAAATTGGTCAGAAGTGGCACCATGTGGTTCTATTGGCCCTCGTAAGGGATAAAGGCTTGATTATATGTATGTATGTATGTAAATAAAAAATACAATAAAAAATAACTTGGTAAACTAACAAACTTACCTATAAAAGTGAAGAAAAATAAATCTCAATCCTGCTAAGCTATACGGAGGAAATTGCGGAACATTCGCTTAGACGAGTAACAAACAAATAAACACTACTTATTGCGAGTGGCGCAAAGATAATAAACGGGACTTACTTTTATACCTTCGTTTCAAAAGACGGTCAGTATAATAAATTCTAAGTAAGAAATATCAGAGAGAATGATACAAAGTTTTCTGGTAACACAATGTAGCGAGGCTAAGTGCTCGAACTGGAGGTAATAACCAAACGTACGAGTTCGATACAGTTACAGTGAGCACATTTATGACAATATACTTTAGACCGTACCGTATGGTGTCAGCAGAACCACCACACGTCGGCCTGTGAGTATCGTAAGAGGTAAGTAAGGGTTTCCGGAAGGTGGTCAGCAGCGTCTCCCGTGATGACATCATAGTCCGAAAATCACACTGCTGCCAACCCAAGGTGGCGTGACTATGGGCAAAACCCCCCTGGTAGTAGCCTTGTAGCGTACCTACCCTGCAGTGGATTGCAATAGGCTTAATGTGTTTGTGTATTTTAGACCGACTCACAAAACCAAAGGAAAGAAAACAGAAATTAGTATAGATTCAGTCAAACTACGAGTATTTTAAGAACATAGAACCAGAATCCGGTATGTACAGCTTTTCTTTTTTTCCAAAATTGGGCTTACATAATATAAGTTCATGGTTCCTGTTTAAGTACGAATCTACGAAAAGCCGTGTACTAATTAATACATTCTGACATAGAAAATTCAAGTTGAGAGCAATGCAGGATGTGGAGCGATAATTTTGGGTAAACTTTCAATACATTTTTGAACTGCAGTAGTTATGGCCAACTACTTCAATTATTCCTGAAATGGGCATTGTTGATCAAAATAACAGTTTTGTGAACAAAACAAAACAACAACAGTTGTTTATACAAGCACTGCTCGTTTACTAGCTGGATTCCAAGAAACGCAATAATCCTGCAGCGCTGCAATCCCTTTACTGGCAACAATCAATCCCCGAGTAATTTACTTTTCCCGCCTTGTAAATAAGAATCAAACATGGCCGCCGTCCAAAGCTCCAGGGATCGAGAAAATGAGCCGCTGTAAAAACACTAGTTCCACGGTTTTAGAGCTACAGACGTGAAAATTAGCTTTCATTTTATTTTGTTTTGCTGTTTTATATACGTGCTATTTCGTAAGCTATAGGAAAACCAATAAGTCATCAGTTTGTTCCAAATATGTACTCGTACTAGCTAACTAGACGATCTTCACTAACTTAGGGTGATATAAATTATAATATCCGCTCAGAATAAGTAAAATCTTTTTAGAGATACAATGAAACTCAATATTATTGTAGATCATTTCTTCTACGACTGGTACTAGTTTACGAACTGTGAACTATGACAAACAGAGGGGTACGAACCTCTCGATAGTCCGTAATGTCATTTCCTATAGATTTTGCTAACGAGTCGCCACGTAAAAAGGTTCGTGCTTACCCCACAGATTACATAATAGTTTATCGCTAGGTAATGAAATGTATTCTTATTAGCTTTTATACAGCTTATGTTCTTTTGACACATAGCGAAACAAAACGGCCATAAGATGGTTTTCAATCGGGATTTTGTCAAGTACTTAATAAATTGCTTGCCGCCTCACTTTGCTATCTCTGTTTAGAAACCATATCGTATCTACGTAATTATCATATGAGCTAATGCAAAGATACAAATTAGCACATGGAGTCTTCCAAAACATCTTGGCTATCTCATTTTTATGACAAGAGCGCATATGTTAAACGCTAAACTACAGTGGTGACTTTAGCAAATTTTACATGCCATTGGGGAAGTTTCTTTTCACAAACAGTACTCGTATCCTTTGCCCGCGGCGCTAGTTGTATAGCATATTTCTAATATCATCTGTGTAACTACATCCAATAAAACTTTAATTCCAAATACATTCACGTGAACTATTCTGTAAAATGTACTCCACAAAACACGGCCGCAGATGGAATTCTAAACTAACCGACATTTGTTCGCAGCGAGTTTCAATTGAATAAGTCGCGAACTAAAGCCGTGGGACATTTTTATAATGCACAAGTTACGAGCATAAAGGTATGGTTGGCGCTTTATTTGTGCTCGAATGTAGACTATACAGAGCCATTCAAATATCCAATCCGATCAAAAAATATACATACAAGTTGATCATGGTGTGCTTAGTGAAATTTTTTTCCGTCAATAAGTTAGTAGGTACCTAGATATTTGATTTTATCTAGTATCTAAATTGTTTTTTTATGTTTGTTATTGATAATCTTGTTAGGTTTTGTAAAACTCTGATGTAAATTGTGTGTGCATTAGTGCCTAAATAGCTCTCACAATGCTTCTATATGTGTGGACCTGTTATTGGCTTTATGTTTCTACAATTTTAACTATAACTATAAATAGCTGTTGGTCTTCCTGAAATTGTAAAATAAAATAACATTGACAGACACTGGACGAAAACTTACGTAGGTACAATATTCATAATAAAAATTTAATTTATTCAAAATCAGTCAATCACTTCAATATATAGCGCATAAGTACATAATCTCTCTCTAGCTACCCTCTCTCCTTGCTCTGTCTCTCCGTGATCTCTGCCTACCCCTCCGGGAAAGAGGCGTAATTATTATGTATATAAGTACATAATCTAGAGCTCTAGACATTATCACAGTACGGTTTCATTTTAGCTTCTTTTATCTATCTCTGGTGTATGGATTGTTACAAATTGATTAAAGCCCGTCCAATAAAATCAAGCACTTATTAGCGACGCCGAGGGCCGTTGTGGAAATATTTGGAGAGAATGCTTACTATAGATTTAGATGAAATAATGCACATAAGTGACCCTATTCATTGGTAAAAACCGATTCTAAAATATTCTTAATAAAAACTTTATAAGGAAGTTTTACTAAAAAGGATAGCTACTAAAAACCGTCTCAAGAAAACTTCGCACCAAAACCAATTTTAAGACTTCAACACCGTCGTGATTCTGCCAAGGAATCATAACCCACTTTACTTGGAAGGTGTCCAAAAAAACTTCACAAAATAATCTAAACTTACGCGAGAGCATCTGCAAAGTTACTCCACCTAAGTGAAAAGTTACTAGGCCGAAATAACATTTTTCGCGCAAAAAAATATCCTCCACTCTCGTGTTAAGAATATAAGAGGCTTAAAATAAAAGATTCTGTTTTTTCGGCGCAGAGTGCAGAAACACTCGAATGTCGTGAAACTTTTTTCATTGGCTGTATAATACAGAATTGAATTCCTGGTTGACTCCAAACTTCGCTAATTCTGACCATTTCACTGTGTTGCTTTACTCTGTTATGTAAATAATGGAGTTGAAAGAGTTTGTGAATGTTTTTTTTGGGTATTTAGCAAACTTTTATTAAAAATTGGACTACTATTATATTAAGAGATCCACTCAGAACTAACATACTAACCAATTTCAATTAAGTCAATTGAAATTTTTGGTAATTGGCTGAAAATTTTTTTGTAACGTAATCGTAGTTAATTAAAATTATATATTTTAATTGATGTATTAAAGTTGGTTATTGATTTTGTTTCCCATCTATCTATTCATATTCCTAGCATTGCCGAGTAAAGACCCCCCCCCCCGTCTTAACAACGCCACTCTCTCATTACCTCACTCTCTCTTTCTCTCTCTTATTGCATGGGTACTTTGAAATGCACTGGTATTTTCCACATTTTCATGTATAACAGAAACATAAAATATAAAACCAATGCTCTTTACATTAGAACCCAACTGATACAAGTTGATACAATCCAGCTGCTGTCCAAACACAAACAAATAAACATGCACAAAGCAACTGCTCGCAAATGTACCAAATCCAAGAACAAAAGTCGAGATGAAGTTCAAAACCAATGTTTTAAGATAAACTTTAGCAAAAACCAGGACTCGGAGTCCAATTTGACTGCAATAACAAAGGTATTGGTTCGCTACTGTACAGTCGGTACACATGCGAAGTAGTCCGCAAGTACACCGATCGAAAATAAAACGTGGAGGAATACAACAAAATATTCTCATTATGTTGTTGCGCACTGTATCGTGGTCTTTGTTTAATTTTAAATGTAAATCCCCTGGTGGCGCAGACACTCAAAAGTGACAACTCTGTGTTTTATAATATTTGTTGTTTTATTGTATTTTTAGTTATAAGTAGAAAACGGTCTAGTTCTATTCTGTCAGTCTAAAAACTAATGGGAAGAACAAAATTATCTTTCAATTTTATAACGAATGCGATTGTTTGCGGAATAGGTGACATACATTCACACCAAAAAGTGTAACAAAAGCGGATAACTAAAATAGTGTCATCCATCAAATTAACTAAAAAAAAACTTACTTAGGTGCGCCAGCTTGCCGATTTTTGAAGTCCTGAAATAAAAAACCGAAATAATTTATGTACATGGTATTCATAAGTAATAAAAAAATTGTTGAAAATGTACAAAAATAAAATTAGCTAAATAATATAAGACAGATAGACTGATAATATTAGGAAACAACATAAGTAGATAAACATAAGAACTAAACAATCAGGTTTACTATTTCTGAGTCAATAGGTAAAAAATTATCGCTTGTATACGTAGAGAGTATACAAGCGATAATTTTTTACCTATTGACTTTTTTTTACCTATTTTTACCTACCTATATATCTATATTACCTCCATGTATCTACTCTCTCATTTCCTACTAATAATTTTGAAAATTTGTGAGAATATACGGATGTTAGGAAGTTTTGATTGTTGTAGCGCTGCCACGCAAAAACCCTTGAACAGATTTTGATAGAATATACATCAAAATAACACATTTATGAATGAATGAATTTCTCCAAGGAAGTTACCGGCGTCCGCCAGCGTTTTCTTAAAAGTTGGAAGGAACCGCTGTTTTGTATGGTTTACATATGCATCCCTGCAATTATCATATACAATATACTCAATCTACCATATTTAGTTAATTATAAAGCTGTCAAGCGCGCGTCATCAAGTTATATGCATACCAAGCACTTTAATGGGCGAAGGAAACTAATGACAGATGCTTCCCCTAAATCAAATAATGAGCAACACGGCATTCTCGCCTTTAGCGACTAAGAAAAGTTCAGTTTAGCTGATACAGTGGTTACCGCACATTTCACTGCGTTAGGGTATGCGCATTGTGATGGCGAAACAAGAGCTTGACTGCGCTTAGCTTGGAATGTTTCTGCATACCATACAACAAAATATATTAGATTTCTTATAGTTATTATACCTGTACATACCTATAGTAGGTATATACCACAGCATTTATTTCATATGCGGATTTTAATATTCTAAAATTATATACATGTCGGAGATCAAGATGTCATATCCTACAGTCGGATCTCCAACGCCATCTATTTTCAATCGTTGAAGTTAGAAACGTCAAGTCGACAGCTATCACTGACTGGAGGACAGCTGTCACTTGGGTAAAGACAAGACAGAGTACTGAGAGGGCGCCACTGTAGATTTACAACGACCACCGGGTCGTTTGTATTCTGTTCTTGCTTGTTGCGTCGGTCGAGCGAAGCACGGGTGCTAATCAGCCTCTGTCTTGTACTTACCACGTTTCTACGTTATCCGCTAGAATCCTAGTAATCTTGTGCGTAGATACAGTGAAAGTGTTTGTGATTCCTAATTAAGCTTGTTTACTACACGCCGCATTCTTTATTTCGGATTTTGGAAGATGTCGGACACACCTAACGGCACGCCACTCGACCCATCTACGTCATCAGGCGTGGGATGCAACCCGGATCACCCACATGAAACACGTTCTTCAAATAGTGACTCGAGCGAAGAAAAATGGCGTCTTCTCTTCGAGCAACAAAATCAAAATTTTCTGGCGTTGGTGCAAGCAATAAAACTACCTGCATCTTCGGACTCTATTCGCCTTTCTGATTTCGACCCAGAGAAAAGAGACATCGACGCCCGAGCTTGGATAACGACCGCGGACATGTGTATCACAGATCGACATCGCCATGGATCTTCTCTGATGATCGCGTTAAGCCACGCACTCAAGGGCGAAGCATCATCTTGGCTGTCTTCAATATCGTTTCCTAATATGACGTGGGCCGATTTTAAGGAGCTTTTCGTAGCAAGGTATGACTGTCCTGAAACTGCTGCTTCCTTTCTCATCAGTATGCACGACAAGAAACCGAGAGATAACGAGTGCCTGGCCTCATACGCCGCTACCCTCATAACATCCTTAATGGCAAGGTGGAATGGACTGACTACAGAACAGATAGCAATAGCCACTGTCTTAGCTCATATTTCAAAACTAGAGCCACGTGTTCAGAGGATTGCTATAACGACTGACATCAAGACGCGTAACCATTTACAAAAGGAACTGAAGGCTGTCTCGTTCCTGAAGAGAAGTTATTCATCAAGTATTTATCGTGATGGACCCGATCTAAAAAGAAACCGACCTAATGGATCTGCTGTGACCATCGAGTGCTTTAACTGTGGACAACTAGGCCACAAATCTCTTCAATGTCGCAACAAAGCCAATTCGAAGAAGCAAGATGACCGGTCCAAACACAGGTCCTTTCACGGGGACCATAACTCGACCAACCAACCTACAGGGAGAACCGATCGCATTACCTGCTTCAACTGCCGGGAACAAGGCCACTATGCATCCGACTGCCCGAAGAGGAAAATCAAGGAGGGGAACAACGGTACCGGCGGCGGCACTGGAACTGGTCCAGCTAAGGAAAAGCGAGTAGACGTGTGCATTGTGAATGCGCCTTCGGGTTCTCTGCGTCACTCTGGTGAGTCATTCCAATTTACTTACGACTCAGGTTCAGAGTGTTCCTTAGTTAAAGAATCGATTGCTTTGAAATTTAGTGGTAAGCGAATTTATGACAATGTTTCTATGACTGGTATAGGACAAACTTCTATAGCCTCGTACATGCTCTAGGCGATCTCGTGAACAAGTACGTTGTAGTGTACATGGATGACGTGCTAGTTGTGGCCAGTAACATCGACGAAGCTTTCGATAGACTAAAGGTAGTATTAGAAGTTCTTTCTGGGAAGGGATTTTCGTTAAATCCTAAAAAGTGCTCATTCCTGAAAGAAAAAGTAGAGTACCTAGGCTTCGAGGTGCGCCGAGGTCAAATTCGTCTGAATCCACGAAAGATAGTTGCACTTACCGCTTTACCACCGACCGGCGCTCTTAATAATCAAGGTAGATTTTATGATTTTCATTTTGATTCGGGTGCTGAGTGTTCACTAATAAAAGAAAGCGTTGCATCAAGTTTCAATGGTAAAAGAATTGCTAAAACTGTCTCTCTAACGGGAATTGGTCAAACCAGTGTATTCAGCACCCAGCAAATACTGTGTAATGTTGAAATTAATGATTATTGTTTAGAACTCTTATTACATGTTTTACCCGATGTGTATATGCGTAGTGATATTATGCTAGGTCGTGAAATATTGAGTCAAGGCTTCGTTATTAACTTGTCAACAAATAATTTTAGCATTTCAAAACAAAATAATTTGACAGTTTTAAATTGTGACGTTTTAACCGATTCTAGTATCAGTAACGACTTTAGTAATGTTGACACAGATATACCCTCTTGTAAAAAGTCAGATCTTTTAACTATTTTAGGTGAATATTCCAGTTATTTTACAACAGGTTTGCCAAAAACTCGTGTAACTACAGGTGAACTCGAAATTCGATTAATTGATCCGAAGTATAGAGGTCCTTTTAGGGTATCGGAGGTACTTGAAGGTAATCGTTATGTTCTTAAAGCCCTTAATTCCAATAGAACCTATAAGTATGCACATGACAGACTTAGGCGAATGCCTGCGAATGACATTACCAATGACATGCTGACATGTGACCGTGATGATAATCTGTGCGAACTTGACGGGGATGGACCGTCATGTTCAAATTAATGTTGAGTTGACTGATTGAGAGTGGTTTACGGATACCGGATAGAGGTATTCAAGAGTCACTGGATGGAAGTGACTAGACTGGTATACGGAAGCTGGATGGAAGTTTCTAAGAGTCACTGGATGGAAGTGACTAGACTGGTTTACGGAAGCTGGATGGAAGTTTCCAAGAGTTGCTAGATTGAGGCAACTAGACTTACTTGACTGACGTTACTCTATATGGATTGTGTATACTGTAGCCTTGTTTTGGAATTATTTACCTTGTGTGTGCCATGCCGTTTGGTTTAAAGAACGCCAGTTCAGTTTATCAGCGGGCTATAGCAAAAGCTTTAGGTGAATTAGCTCATAGTTATATTGTTTCTTACATTGATGACCTGCTGGTATTGTATTCTACAGGAGAGCAGGGGTTGGAACGTCTACGACGTGTCTTAGATGTGTTCATTAAGAATGAAAAACGTAATCAAGTTAAACTAGATCCTAAATTTTAAGGACCGTATAAAATTTAATTGTTAGATGGTGATAGATACCGACTAAAATCTTTGTCTTCAAATCGAACCTACAAATATTCGCACGATCGGGTCCGTAGGGTGCCAGACCATCAAGTTCCTAGTAATTTTGATATCGAAATTAATGTGACCTCAGAGTCTAAATGAATGAATTTTCATATGCGATGTACAAGTTACTGACCGGTTTTTTTAAATTGTGACTTTGACAAACCCTTGACAGACAGTAGTATGTATTTGTGGCAGAACCGAAGGACCGAGTTTCTGCTGTAGCCGATGGACAGTGCTACATGTGTGTGTGTGGGAAACCGAAGGACCGTGTTTCCGTAGTAGGTAGCCGATGGACTGTGCTACATGTGTGTGTTGGAAACCGAAGGACTGTGTTTCCATAGTAGATAGCCGAAGGACTGGCTATATGACTAACTGTTACTGTAATGTTGACCGAAGGACAGGTCTGACTGATTTAAACGTATGTGCGAGTCTGGTTATCATGTGTTTTTTTTATGTCTTTACGTAAAGATTTTGGGAACTTGACGGTCGGTGAGCGATTTTTGTGATTTCATGAACTATTGTAATAAGAAGTCTTTAAATTTAAGTTAAGGCAGAATGGCCGAGCGCAGATACTTCCTTGAGTTATCTTGTTCACAGATTCATCGGTTCTACCCGAGGACGGGTAGTCTGTCAAAATGGTCAGAAAGACCGAGCGTGATACATGTTACTTTGCAAAATCCTCTTTCTTTCCAGAAACCCCACGCGAGGACGCGTGAGTTGTCAAAATGGCCGTGTCGGAGATCAAGATGTCATATCCTACAGTCGGATCTCCAACGCCATCTATTTTCAATCGTTGAAGTTAGAAACGTCAAGTCGACAGCTATCACTGACTGGAGGACAGCTGTCACTTGGGTAAAGACAAGACAGAGTACTGAGAGGGCGCCACTGTAGATTTACAACGACCACCGGGTCGTTTGAATTGAGCCGGAGGGTATTCTGTTCTTGCTTGTTGCGTCGGTCGAGCGAAGCACGGGTGCTAATCAGCCTCTGTCTTGTACTTACCACGTTTCTACGTTATCCGCTAGAATCCTAGTAATCTTGTGCGTAGATACAGTGAAAGTGTTTGTGATTCCTAATTAAGCTTGTTTACTACACGCCGCATTCTTTATTTCGGATTTTGGAAGATGTCGGACACACCTAACGGCACGCCACTCGACCCATCTACGTCATACATATTATTTGGAAAGACACCATAATAGGATGAGGACAGAAAGATGATGGTTATACTGTATTGTACTATATTAGTAGATAATATATGAAATATTGTTTCCAAATCATAAGAGCCATTTTCGCAATAAAATAAATAAAACGAATAGGATACTTAAGTACTTTAATAAATTCACCCATCGTTTCAAGAGAGAACCCTATTCAATTAACAAAGTTTGGCCGTTTCTCAATTATTTGCGTTCACGTCACCTCATACCTACATACTAGTGGTGTTCAATAAAGCTATATTCTCGGAACGCGTGAAAGTGATGCTATATGGAAGTAGCGCGCAATTTTTTCCGTGACGTTATAACGTTACGAGTTGTGATTATTACCAAATATGTAGTTCCTTTGAACGGTGGCGCTAGTTGTCTAGTGTATAATTATGTAATCTATATAAATGCATACAAAAAATGTTAGTTCCAGAATCGGGCACCGGAGCAATTCTATGAAATAAACAGTTACGTTCTATATGACAATACCAACATCACGACAATAAAGAGTCACGAATCCGAACGAACCTCTATTCTGAGCTGTTACGTTCTATATCACCAATACCAATATCCCGCAAAGTCACGAATGAATGAATACGACCGAAAGAATACGCTATATTCTTTTCATAGCAGGTTACGTTCTATATCACAATACCAATATCACGCCAGTCAATGACAAGTCACGAATACGCTATATTCTAGTTGACGCTATTTCATATTCATAATAGCTGGTAGCTTCAAGCGCCGTCACACGATATGCGGAACGAAGGCGCGATGAGTCACGCGTACGCGACACGTGAAGCGCGCATATCGTTATAGCGTTTTGCTTGAAACGAGTTAATTAAATCATTGGTTACTGCGCTATGGACAAATAGCATGTTATTTTTAAAGCTATACGTTATATTAGGTACCACTACTACATATGTCGCCCTATTTTGGTAACACAGCCGTGTGTATTTATGTATGTATGGTGTATATCACCTCAACATTACCCGCTGCTTTCACTACTGTATCCGCAGCCTTACCCCGGCGCTTACACAGAATGATTACCGTGCGCTAGTGTCAGCGAATCCGCCTCATCGTTAGGGCACAATTGCGAGTGTGAGATTAAAACCGGTCCTCTCGTTACCGGACCATTTGGATCGCGTTCCAATTGACGGCTCAATTCCTATTTCAAATAGGACGTAGAGATGCGTTTGCTATTTTAATATGATTAAATTTGGGCTAAGTTAAAATCAGCCTGTAGTTTTTATACATATTTAGGTACATACCTACACATAAAAGGAGGACTAAGAAGTAAGAAGGGGAATAATAAATTTAATTTCGAAATAACGTCTTAGATATTATAAAATACTGTACAGATAATTATCAGAATTGTTGGTAATTATAGGCCTTGTTATTGTTATGAATAAATACTAGAATAAATCTAGCCTATAACAAGTTAATCAAATGCAGCAAAAACCATTTAGAGTGGATGAATATTGGGAAGGCTTCCGCCTAATAGTGGGCCAAGCCAGGTTTATTAATAGCAAACACATTTGTTAAGGTAGCCCAAGTAGCACGAGGTTGTATAGCAACTGAATTCTGGACTACAATTACCCTTGAAGTGGTATAAGAAAGCTGCATAAAAGCTGATTCCGAGCTTATCCAGCCCTTAAACCACTTAAATGGGCACAAATTATTCAGCTCTAATGTCACATAAGCTGCTTAAGAGCGCAGAATCAGAAATTTAAGAGAGTTATAAAGGGTAACAGGTGTTGTAAGAGCTGAATATTTTTATAGCAGTGCTACAAAACGTTTTTGAGAGTTTAGAATGGGAAAAGGAAGGAATTATTACAGGCAACTGGCACTTGAGTCATCTTAGATTCGCAGATGACATAGTTCATTTTGCAGAAAGTAGCAAAGGTCTAGAGAAAATGATAAATTAATTAAGCGAACAAAGTATAAAAGTAGGTCTTTTGATTAATAAAGCTAAAACTAAAGTTATGACTAACAGCTATACGCGTATAATACAATTAGATGGGAAGACACTTGAATACGTAAAGAACTATATATATCTGGGGAAAGAACTATCACTTGAAGATAAAAACGAAGAAAAAGAGATAGAACGCCGTATAAATAGGAGTTGGAAAAAATACTCGTCACTCAAAGAGATCATGAAAGGTGATTATCCGCTACACTTGAAGAAAATAGTCATGGATACATGCATTCTGCCAACTCTTGCATATGATTGCAATTGATTGCAAAAGATAATACTAAAATAAAAACGAATTGGTGAGTTGTCAGAAAGCAATGGAAAGAAGCATTTTAAAAATAAGAAAATTGCACTAAATAAGAAGTGATCTTATAAGGAAGAGGACAAAAGTAATCGATGTCCTGCACTACAGTCTACAGTTAAAATGGCGATGGGCTGGGCATGTAGCACGATACAGCGACAAACGATGGACCGTAGAAGCAACAAAATGGATTGGATCTAGTGGGAAAAGACGGAAAGGACGACCGATAAAACGATGGAGTGACGAAATTATATACACAGCAGGAAAGTAATGGCTTGAACGAGCTAAAGACAGAGAAAGTTGTATGACACTGGAGGAGGCTTTTTCTCAATCAGGGGTTTCTATCCAAGACTATGTATGTATTATTTAGGTGATGGGAAATAAATAAAACTTATTATTACTATTAATGCAGCTCCTATTTACCCTTAAACCGCTGACTGCTATTATGCAGCTAAGAGACCACGAGTGTATTCTTATATGAGTCTTAATACGCCCAGAGCTGTGTAGATCTAAAAGTGAGTATTTATTCAGCTATCTGTGCTACTTAGGAGGTACTTTAATGTAGTAAAGATTCATTTCCACAATCGACAGAATATTTATTGCTTTAGGTATTTAACCCCAATGTTCATAAAGTAATTAACCTAATACATAAATGTACATTAAACTTAGTATACAATAATGATCCCTTCCAGGTGAGGATAGGATCAGATGAGTGCTAGAGAATGATCAAGTTCAACCATACCGAGAAATATTCCTCTATGACTATAGTAAGAAATTTATGCTAAAAACCTTAATTAGAACTTCTTTTATGATCGTTGTTCGTTATTTATCCGCAGTTTGGTAGGTTTATAATATACAAATAAATAAAGATATTTTACCTTGACACTCAAAAATTTTACACAAAACTGAAACGGATAAGAGTCACGGATCACGGAACACTGGTCAAACAATTAGTCCCGACACTGAAAATTTCGTACAAATAAATCAAATCAAAAAGACTACATAAAAATATAAAAAAACACACAACACAACATAAAAAAACTAAAATTTCAGTCACATTTCTCGGCCATTCGTCTCATAACTGACAGAAATTGTCGGAAACGTAATGTTGCCGTTTGACAGTTCTGTCAGAGGTTCGAATCTCATTGACAACCAGCCAGTTCCAGCCAACTAAAGAGTTTTTGAAACATTATAAAAACTTTTTTGATTTCGCTGAAGAAATATTACGTTTGAGAAACAGCTGTGATTTTCAAAAGTAACTTCTGGAAAAGAAAATCCGTGTTTGACTTGTAACCAGATTTTATTCGTCAACCACTTCATTATTTACCAATCATCTTCATTGAAAAGTACTTTTGTGAAATTGTATTAGACGATACAATTCTTCGTTCTTCTTCTGTTCTTCTTGTGTCACTTGTGGCGATTGTAGGTAGTGCAAATGCTTGTTTTCGCAGTTATGAGTTATCAGATCCGAGGGACAGTGGAGGGTGTAGGGCCAGGTGGTGGGTAGTGAATACCTCTATAATATTGCTTAGAGCTTCGACGACTGTGCATTTGTACTAGAGTAGAGTAGGAAGGATTGATCATTACATAGATGGTACAAACATAAATGTTTGTACCAACCCTGCCTGACGAGACGTTTAAGGGTTTCCGAGAGGTGGGAAGCAGTGCCTCCCGTGTTGACAACATAGTCCGAAAATCACACTGCGGTCAACAACCCACCTGCCCAGCGTGGCGACTATGGCCAAAACGCCCCTGTGGCAGTAGCCTTGTGGCGTGCCCTGGAGGAGGCCTACGTCCAGCAGTGGACTGCAATAGGCTGAAGACGAGATTAAACATATACACACGGCCGTGTTCCCAAAATGAGGTAGTCAAAACTGAAGGATCACTAAGGAGACCCTATAGCCACGTTTGGTATAGCGGGGCCACATGAAAAAGATCAGTTAGAAGTTGCTAGCTCATCACCTGAGGGAGTACCAGTGAGTTCCTCACGTGCACGAAGGAGATGCAGCTGATTTGTTCTAATGATGCCGCGCTTCAGCAAAGATTGCTAGTCCTTAGTTAATTGCTAAATAAAAAGCTAAAATAATACTAACAAAATTCACAGAATATAAACTATGTATATTTCGACTCCTTAATTGACATGAGCGAACTTATAAAAATGTAAAAGCATACCCCCTACCCTACTTGGTAATCATATTTTATCAAAGTCAAATCGCGTTCCTACATTGTGCTATATCGGACCTGATTGCATCGCAAATTGTTCATGAATAGGTAATACTGTAAGAGAGCACTTAAGGCAAAGTTTATTTATAACACTCTGAAGGTTTGACAAGTGGAACTTATCATGACAATAAGGGTGAGGATACTGAGCACGGTTTTGATTTCAAGAATAACATTTTGACAGGTTCATTTATTATGCAGCATCTTTGGTTCTGCTGATTACGACTGAATAAGTCGACCTTTGACTAAAAAAAATTACGAAATATTGTAATAGTAAAAATATATTAAGATACTAGTGGACACCCGCGACTAAGTCCGCGTGGACTACAGAAAAAATAAAATGTCGAAATATCCGGGATGAAAACATTTTCCTGGGATAAAAGTAGCCTATATGTTAAATGAGAACTGTCACAATATATTCCTGAAAACTGCATTGAAATCGGTTCAGCCGTTTCTGATATTAGCGTGCACAAACGCACAGACAAACAGACAAATCGACAAAGAGACAAAAATACCAAAAATAATCGTTTTGAGTTCTATTGCGTTGATAAAGGTCTCCTATAATATTTTTTCTCATATATCTTCCATGTACAGACAGCGATCCATTACATTTTTATTATATGTATATAGATAGAGGTATACAATAAAAATATAGAGTGTGTAGAAAAAATTGCTAAATGTAGTACTCGTAGATTGACATAAAAAAATGCCCCCACGACTTCGTCCACGTTAAATACGTAAGTACTAGGATTAAAACACTTGTGTGTTTCTTTAAATTTCCGTCAACTGGCTAGTCAGAGAGTAAGTATAGTCTTTGGATTAATCTTTATATAGGCCGGCGGACGGTTGGTTTTTCATTTCACGGAATTTCTATAATTTGTATTTTGTAATAATGATGTATTTTAAAACTGTAATTTCCCAGATCATCCCCCTTAATTGAGACTGAGGTAAGTCACTTCGTGATTTTAATATACTTTCCTTAGAAATTGCTACGAAAAAATATTAGCTCAGATTCAGAGGGGACTCGAGAACGTGACTCTAATACCTGATTCTATTACATCAAGATTGAACGTTTTATGTACAAGATTACTTTTTTATAGCGAGTATTTTATAAGTTCATACTTATTGAAAAGAATGGTTGATGAGTCAGAAACTTGTTGCGTGCTGCTGGCCACGATCACTATTGAGGCCATATTAAAGCCCATTTGGATATACCTACTAAATAAATAGTCACACATTTCACAACACATTACCCTAGTCCGACAAAATGGTCCCTAAGGCCTGGTGTCGTGGGTAATGATATATAAATACAGATTAGTGTAGAAACATCCATGACTGACATGAAACAAACATTGATATTTGATATTGATATAAATTTTTTTGTTTGCATCTACCGGAATTCGAAACCAGGACCTATGGTGGCGCCGGCAGGGTCACAACCATAGTTATACCCTAGCCAACGATGTCACTATCAATTACACCAATTGACTTTCTCAATCTCTGTAACATTAAGATTTATGATGATTCAATAAAGAACTTTTCTTTTTTAATTCTATTAAAAATTTAATACACTGTAAAAAATTATGCAAAGGCGAAATTGAACCTAATGCTACATGGCATTCTCTTCCAGTTAACAAGGATTAATCAAACAACTGAATGAAAATGAGAGTACCTACATCTTATTCATTTTCCATGGTCTACACTACTGTAATCTATACATCTACACATATAATAAAAATGTAATGGGTCGCAGTCTGTACATGGAAGATATATGACGAAAAATATTATAGGAGACCTTTATCAACGCAATAGTACCCAAAACAATGATTTTTGAAATTTTTGTCTGTTTGTCGGTTTGTCTGTTTGTCGGTTTGACTGTTTGTCTGTGCTTTTGTGCACGCTAATCTCAGAAACGGCTGAACCGATTTTGATGCAGTTTTCAGGAATATATTGTGACAGGTCCCACTTAATATAGGCTACTTTTTATTCCGGGAAAATGTTTTTATCCCGGATAATTTCGACATTTTGTTTTTTCTGTAGTCCACGCGGACGGAGTCGCGGGCGTCCACTAGTAATACCTATAATTGGATGAAACTTTCAACTAACTGCAATATATAAATCGAATTCGCAAATGGTGAATTTGAATAGGTAATCTGATGCCGGATTTCACCAGTGCTCCCTAAACGGTCTCTTTGTTAGGAAGATTTTAGAGAAAGACATCTCCTAAACTAACTTCTAACTTAAATTGCTTTTCACCAACATAGGGACTCAAAAAGTACGGACTTCTTATATAATAGTGATGTCGAAAACCGAATTCGTAAAATCGTGTATTTGTTTGTTTGACAGCATATTTGAAAATTGTCTATAACGAAATTAATTTAAATAAGTTACAATTATATCAGTACAATGTGTTTTAATATAGCCAAAATCCTTATTTCTTATAAATTTTGTCAATACATTTATTAATTACGGCCAAAAAATGTAAAATGAGGCTGTATACAACACAGACCTTTGCTTTAAATACTTTGTTGTCTTGTCACTGTCAACTGTCGTTGAAAGAAATTCGGCCTTTCGCGGTATAAACGCCTTCGAGCAAATAAGCTACCTACGTCTTTGTACTGCTTCGACTGCTTCAATAGCGTGAAAATTATCATAATTGAGTTACTCGTATGTATGTTATCAATATCTTTGAAATCGTGAATTCTAGGTAGGTAATACAAATCTAAACACGCGTAGGTATAGGTACACAAAAATGTCACCTAAACTTAAGAGCCCAAAATTCGAGCTTCTAATCTTAGGAGATCTTTTAAGCTGTTAGGAAATCCTTATACTTTGGTGAAATCGAATGTTGTCAAAACTGATAAGTAATAAAATAATTAAAATGCGTTAGGTAACTTCTAAATCTTAGGAGACGTTGGTGAAATCAGGCATTAGAATCTTTCAGATATGCCATGTGAACTCTACTTGGTATATTTTTTATTAATAATATGCCATGTGATTAGTGAGAAAAAATACCTACAAATCATACAAAAACAACGATATACGATTAGTTTCAAAACAGTTTTACCCAACATAGCATTGCGTAAAAATAATATTTGTCCAATACAAATGTATCGAGGGTCGTTACGGTCAATACTGTTGTCTACCCGGTAACCAGGTAACCAGCTCATCAACTATTGACCACGCGGCGACTCAGCTCAACTTTTATTACTCGTCGATATTCAAACAGCTAGCGTCTTAATGATTATTATTTATTGGATATACTTGCTTTTGTACGTAAGTAATGGTAAGAACAATTTCGGAAAAACTTTTATTTTCTGATAAGATTAGCTACACAGAGTGATTTTTGGTCATCTACGTTCCCGAAAACTACGGAATCTCCTCATCATCACGATCATTTTCCTCCATGGAAGCATACCTGGGAAGTGTCTGATTTCCAAAATATTAGGGTCCAAAGTTGAGTAAATAGACTGGGTTTTTCTGCATAAATGCACATTGACGCGTCTATAAATTTTGTCCGATCAAGTAATTTTAAAAAAAATCAAAAAATTTTACATCCCACAATTTTTTTTTGCATAAACTTACTTTATTTGATGTATAGAGTACGTACCCTTTGTTAAGGGTGGCAACGAAAAAACATCCTGTATGTATGGACGACTACGACTTCCGTCCACGTGGCTATTTATCTTAGGTACGTATAAGATATAACTGCAAAGTTTCATTTCAAGCCGTTATGTAGCTTTTGCGTGCAAGATTACCAAATATCCAAACTTCCGTCTCATTCATCACACACTTTATTAACAACTTCTTTTTCTGCGGTTTAATTAACGAGTGACCTTGGTTTAGCGAATTTTTCAATAAATTAGGAGTAGGTTTTAGAGAGTAGGTACCCAATTTCTAGTATTACCGGGGCTACGCTATAATATGGTTTCATAGATTTACTGAACACACCGAACGGAACATAAACTGTCTCACCACAGCCAACATTCCTAATTGGGTTCTCGGAGATATTCGATCGGATACTCCACGCGTCCAATCACAGTTACTGGAATATTTACCTTCGTTTACAGTCTTGTTATAATCGGATTATGGGCCCGATTTCCTAAACTAGGGCTAAGCTGGATAAGCGAGGCTTTTGTCTTTATAATAATGTCCTCGTGATCGTATTTCGGTCACGGAGGCAAATCTCAATGAATGAAAGATAAGCCATCTGCGCAGGATACATAGTTTGGGAAAAGTTGTTTAGCATATTTGCTTAATTCTCATGACTCCTTTCTCGTATTAAAAGGTAATTAACAAATAAGATCCGTAAGGTCTTTTATCGTAATTCATACTGGAACATCCAGGGCTTAGAAATGAACACCTAGGTATATTAATCAATATTTTCACCTACCGGTATTCAAAGCCAGGACCTATGGTGCAACAGATGACAGAAAAGATAAATATACCTACCTTATCAATAAAACCGTCTTAATAACTTCACGCTGATATTATTCATCATTTAGTATATCGTGAAAACGACAAACTAAGAAAATGTTGACTACAAATTCTCAGCAGCTTCCTGCTTCGACTCTACCATTGTTTCAAACAAAAAGCACTCGAAATTATTTCTACGATCGCCATCCTTACATCAGATATCTGCAGTAACAATGTTGTTCTCCCTAGATACATTATACGATACTCAGTGGATATACATATACGTTAAAATCAGGAAGGAATAGTAAAGAGGACTTGTAAGTACTTGAGTGACAATGTATGGGAGGTGCTGGACATTCGCATCCAAAAAATAAAATGGTGAATCTTGAGAAACTAATTATGCCATCTTTTTGGTAGATCAATGTCTTTGAAAGTTATTATTTAAAGTTTTTTTGTAACTGTATATTTGAGGAGATAATTGAGAAATAGTGTTTTCTTACTATGGAAATGGTCAAACTTACTTACATATCTCTTGATTCCGGCCTCGTTTCAAGTTGCGGTCTTCGGTATTGTGTTTATATTTGAGAGAACTACAATTAATGCTAACACACATAGTGCGCCAAACGTGCACTTTCTGCGGTACATAGAAATGTTTGATTTTTATATTATAATATACTACAATGACAAGGATCTTACAATTTTCTGTTAAAATCATAGAGCAATAAGGGCCCCTCTAAATATGCGTATCGATAAATGATGTTGCAGAAATAAAAAAATAATAATTAAATTAATTAATTTGCAAACGAGGGCAACGATCGATCCACAGACGGTCTTAGACTTTTAAATAATTATTAATGAAATTATTGCATTATCATTAAGACAGTAGTCATTAGCATTTCTATCAATTACAGATGTCATCTTAGAGTAATTTTAGCATTTTCAACAATTATTTGATGCAGGTGATTATTAATTGAAATCATTAGTACTAAAACATTACAAGAATAACAATTGTACGCAGTACGCAGTAATGAGGGTAGTGTAGTATAAATTGGTTGGTAATCCTTTATTTTACATCAGTTTTGATTTCTATTTCGTTCTAATAAATATGTCTTTCCGTGGATTTGTTACAAATCTTGACCTTTATTGCGCTTTACGCAAACACAATGATCTACGTGACTTTGATCATCTATTCGGTGTCCTTAAAACGAATTGCAACGTTTCTCTTTGTGAAGGTGCCGAAGAAGACTTAAAGAACTGGTGTCGTCGATTTTGCTACCGGATCTATCCTAAATGGTCTCAAGCTGGAAGAAGCGAAGGAAAGTTTCTAAATAAACACTCAGAGTGGTTGCAGTCTGAAGTCCAGTGGCCGGATTCCCTAAAGGAAAATAATTTGCCTTTACAAGTATTACCTACGAACTGTTAGGATGGCGGCCGGACTTGTTTTAAAAAAAACAAGGTTTTCTCACCACACTAAGTTTATTATTTAAACACTATATCTATTACACTTTATATAGTACGGGCACAGCTTTACTTTCACAATCTCCACGGTGGAGTGGACTACCAGAGCTCTTGATTGATGCACCAGGCCGGCAGGAAGGGAAACCAGTCCGTAGCTGGGCAGCAATTCGACAAGAGATGACACTGACTAACTCGATGTTAGTCGGTAGGGAAAATATATAGTACTTTATTGCTGATCTGCATCTTATTATTTACTACAAAAATGGAATTGGTGCAATTCAGCAATAAGTATATATTTGGAGTATGTAACACCTCCCCCCTTTAAAACGGAACATACTGATAAAAGAAGGATGTGAGTAGGAATTGTGAAAGTATTACAATAAAAGAAGAAAGGCATAGTTACATATCTAAAGGATTTTATATTAATATAAGCTAATTATTTATTATGATTAAATATCTAGTATACAGTCCACTTGAAATTAACTTATTATTAAGGGTTATCAGACTAATAAAGTAGTTTTTTTTTTTTATTATTATCAACATAATCATAAAACATTTTTATATTATTTTCACGTTAAAGTATATATTAAAAATTTCTACGTTAAAGTATATATTAAAAACTACAATAATAAAAATATATTGTAATAAATTCATGTTTAAAAATGTAGAAAAATAAGAAAAACTCTTAAAATAATTTTATAAATCTAAGTTTCTTCTGGGTATAGTGTTACTGGAATCTGTGCTCTCTGTGCTATAGTCTAAACTTGACATTTCAATATTTGTACGAGTGCGAATTGCAGTAGTAGGCTTACTATAGCAATTATTAAATATTTTTACGCAGCAAGAATCACTAGACTTATTTCTACCCTTAGAATAAACACATTTGTATATTTTATAAATTATATAGAAAAATAAGGCAGTTGATAGTACAGTTGTAGCAAAACCATAATAGTATCCATATTTAAGATGATAAGGTTGATTTTCTATTTTATCTAGTTCTTCTGTGAACTGGTTTAGTTTATGAGAAGCATATTGCAAAGAGTCTAAGTTTATATGTGAAAGTTTAACTGGGCTTAAATATGGGATGCTGTTATTTAATTTAGTTTTGGAACAACAATCATCGTTTATGATATTAAAATTGGGTGTAGGGATGTACAATGTGCTTTGAAATTCATTTGATGGAATAAATTGAAGGAGTTTGTGATAAGCTATACATTTTTTCGGCAATTTTAGTATGCCTGTACCAACAATATCATGGTCAACTATTCTGTCATTACAATTTACAGAGAGTTTTGCTATATTTGATTGTACATATATCCATCTGTTATTGATTAGTTTTTGCCAAACATCTATAGTACCATACATTAACTTATAATTACAGGAGTTAGGAATACTAGTTATGTGTTCCGTTAATATTGACACTTCACAAATGGGATTGGAAACACTAGATTGTATGTTATTTAGTTTGCACAAGAAATAGTCAATCGCTATCATTACACTCATGACACTATTCAATGTTGCATAAGTTAACTTATCCTCCGTTATCGCTAAATATTTTGTTGTCGGATTTATCATAGCAAATGAGCTAGGATTGTTTATATCGTGTGGTGTAGGTAAGGCATAGACGTGATAGAAGTGGTATTCTGGTAGAAGAGCTAAAGGAATTTTAATTACGAAAACTAGTTTATTATTACTAGTAAAGGAAGATAATTCAGAAATGTCTAATAGGATATGAATATTGTCCATAGATAAATTAATAGGAAAATTCCTGATAGGACTGTTACTATTTGAATTGAATTCTTTATAAAGTTGCATAGGGCTTAATATAGAAGGATGAACAATATTTTGTTTTCCGAATAAAATACTATCTATTAGATCCTTTAACTTAAAATTTAGTATCATAAGAGAGCTTTCTAAAGCGCTAAATGTCATTGAAAGATGTGTGTTAATCTCGAGTTTATTTGTGCTTTGTGAAATTGTTTCAAGGATTTTATCTAGTTTTGCCATATTGTTATTTAAAATATTTTCATTATTATTTAATTTCTGCACAGTGTTATTAAAGGAGCTTACCGTAGATGATACAATATGAATATTTTCTTTCATAAGTGTGGCTAAGTGCCTTTGATCATCTTGTACTGCGTTTATTGCGTCGGTGTAAGTTTTTTGCGTCATCTTCGTCTAAGGAGCCGAAGAGGGTTTAAGTACGGGACCACCAAAACGAACCAAGGAGATCTTTTGATCTCGTGCTATTGCTAATTGTGAGATGAGATAGAGATAAGTAGCTACTGTAAACATTGATATATAAATTTTCTAAGGGATTAAGTACATTATAACAGTCGATATGCATTTTACTAGAAGGATATTTTTATTAGGGATATCGTGGAACCGGAATCAACTAAGAGGATAAGAGGTTTATCAGAATACTGTGTCTGGATATAGACATGGGGTAGGTGTATTTTGTCATTGAATTTATCTCGTGTACTTGTTGTGAATGTTTATTTGTATTCATACAGAGAAAGTAGTAGTTTCTGTAGATTGATATTCGTTAGAAATAGTAGATTTAGTAGGATTAGTAGAATTGGTAGAATTAAAAGATTTGGTATTTTTAGATTGAGTAGAATTAGTAGGAATAGTAGATTTAGATTTAGTGGATTTTTTTGGATAATATTTAGGAATAGTAAGTTTAGATTTAGTAGATTTAGTAAGATAGGATTTAGGAGATTTAGTTGAAATAGTAAATTTAGATTCAGTGGGTTTAGGTGATATAGTATTTTCAGGGTAAGAGGTAGTGGCGCTAGTATGTATATTATTTGTTTGCGATTTAGTACATAGAATTTGATCAAACATTGTTACGTCGGTTTGTGTTGTTGATTCCGTACGACGTGCAACCGGAACCCTATTTAGTTTAAATTTACGTCATCAGTATTTGATAGATGATTAGAATTAAAGTCATCACATGATTCTGTAGAGAGATTATGTACTTTGTTTTGAGATGAAGTTGTTGGATTTTGAGAAAATCGTGGATTCTGGCGACGTGAATTATTGTAAATTCTTTTACGACAATTATTAATATCGTGGCCTAGGTTTTTACAATATCTACAAGATAAGGAGCTAGTTTGTGGAATGGGGTTACGCAAAGGTTGGGCTTGAAAATTAGGATTACGAGGTGAAAAATGCTGGGAAGGATTAATGTTATGAACTGGACGGTTCAAATTACAATTTTTATCAATGTGGCCGTATTTGCCACAGATTTCACATTGAGGTTTCGGTTCAGAAGTTTTTGAGGATTGAACATAGTTATAAAGCTTTTCCTCTTGAATAGCTAAGTTAATTGCTTCATTTAATGTGGAAGGGTTGCGACATCTAAGAATTGTAGAGATATGGCTGGGCAATCCTAATAAGAAAGTGTGCAAAGCAAGGTCTTCCGTGCTAGCTATACGTCCTTTCAGTTCACCGGGATCTTTTGTTGAGTGAGTGATATCGGTCTGTAACCTAGTGAGATAGGTTTCCAGACGCAGGCTATATTGTGTTACCGTCTCAGAGCTTTTATATTTACAGTTTTGCAAATCAATTAATAAATGGTCTCTATGTTTGGTTTCCCCGAATGTGACTTTAAGAAACCTTTTTAATTCCTGCCAGTTTTCAAAAACTTTTAGGGAGCAAGCGGCTTCGGCTTTACCTTCCAATTGTGACAAAATGAATCTAAATAGAATATCTTGTTGGGAACTAGTAGCAAGGTTTAAGGCTTGAATTATTATGCATCATCTCAAATTTATTGTTGAAAGTTGGTGAAGCCCTAATTATTTAAATAGCCGAGAATAAATTATAATTATGACGTAATTATCAAATAAATACATATTTAATGTAATTTTATTTGTATTTGTAAGTAAATTATGTACTTACCTGCTGTGTGATATTTATTTTTATTAGTTAAACTCTTGATTGCAAAACTTCAATATTTGTATGTTTTTCTTGTTCTCATGTATTACATGGATATACTCCTAATCACTTTCAGATAAATACTAATCTGATGACAAAATTATCTAGGTTAGTTAGTTAAGTTCTTATATATTTTCAATATGGATTCAAACTGCAAAAAATATTATAATCTTCCATTATAATATTATAATAATATAAAATTCTCCTGTAGCGGTATTGTTACCAAACTCCTCTGATACGGGTTGACCTATTTTTATGAAATTTTGTGTATATTGGGTTGGTCTGAAAAAACGTCGTAAACATTATTTTAGACCTCTTTCACGCAATAAGCGACTTCCATGCGAGCGGAGCCGCGGGCAGCAGCTTGTTATTAAATAAAATAAAATCTATCTTATCACTTTACACTCACTGACACTATTCAATGTTGCATAAGTTAACTTATCCTCTGTTATCGCTAAATATTTTGTTGTCGGGTTTATCATAGCAAATGAGCTAGGATTGTTTATATCATGTGGTGTAGGTAAGGCATAGACGTGATAGAAGTGGTATTCTGGTAGAAGAGCTAAAGGAATTTTAATTACGAAAACTAGTTTATTATTACTAGTAAAGGAAGATAATTCAGAAATGTCTAATAGGATATGAATATTGTCCATAGATAAATTAATAGGAAAATTCCTGATAGGACTATTACTATTTGAATTAAATTCTTTATAAAGTTGCATAGGGCTTAATATAGAAGGATGAACAATATTTTGTTTTCCGAATAAAATACTATCTATTAGATCCTTTAACTTAAAATTTAGTATCATAAGAGAGCTTTCTAAAGCGCTAAATGTCATTGAAAGATGTGTGTTAATCTCGAGTTTATTTGTGCTTTGTGAAATTGTTTCAAGGATTTTATCTAGTTTTGCCATATTGTTATTAAAATATTTTCATTATTATTTAATTTCTGCACAGTGTTATTAAAGGAGCTTACCGTAGATGATACAATATGAATATTTTCTTTCATAAGTGTGGCTAAGTGCCTTTGATCATCTTGTACTGCGTTTATTGCGTCGGTGTAAGTTTTTGCGTCATCTTCGTCTAAGGAGCCGAAGAGTTGTTTAAGTACGGGACCACAAAACCGAACAAGGAGATCTTTTTGATCTCGTGCTATTGCTAATTGTGAGATGAGATAGAGATAAGTAGCTACTGTAAACATTGATATATAAATTTTCTAAGGGATTAAGTACATTATAACAGTCGATATGCATTTTACTAGAAGGATATTTTTCGCAAATTTCTTTTGAAGTATCAAGGATATGTCTAAGATTTTCTATGTGAGGTTCTATATAAGATATGTCTGAAAAAGTTATAATATTCCAATAATTGTTGTAAAATTTAAGACTTCCTATAGCATCAAAGTAGAGTCCTGGACTGTTCGCGATAGGTGTGATTAGGTCGAGGGTTGAGATGAGTCCTGGCGCGATGGCCCTGGAAGAGAATTTACGTCGTGAGCTAATTTAATTTCGTCGAAATGGTATCGTATATGTCGACGATTTATTAAAATAGTTACATTATTATTACTGTGGACTTTGATGACTCTGTAAGGACCTTTCCAGACAGGAGACAGAGCTTTGCGTAATCTATGATGATGTTTTAAATATACCATATCTCCAACGTTATAGCCGGTGTCGCGTGTCTTCTTATCGTAGTAAGACTTTGACCTTTCTTTACTTCTAAGTATATTTTCTCGTGCTAAATTCCTAGAATGCGTGAATTTATGTTTTAGAGTTTTTAGGTAGTCAGGATAGGTGGCAGTAGGATCAACATTATAAATTGAACTAGGGAGATAGGGTTTGGAACCGAATAACAGTTCATGAGGTGTATAATTTGTGGAGGAATGGACACAGGAATTGTAAGATATTAGTGCGGTTGGTAAATATTTATGCCAGTCATCATGATTATTATTAACGTAGGATTTAAGATATTCTTTTAGGTGGCGTGACTTCTTTCAAGAGCACCATTCGTTTGCGGATGGTAGGGAGAGGAAAATAAGTGTTTTATTTTAAAAAGGGAAGATACTTGCTTATAGACGTCAGCAATAAAATGGACACCTTGATCGGATAATAGAGTTTTAGGAATGCCGTAGTGACTGATAAACTTTATTAAACAATCCGCCGTTTGTTCAGCAGTGGATTGTTTGATAGGGTAGGCCATGGAATATTTAGTTAGATCATCCTGAAATGTTACTATATATCTATATTTTCAGGACCTGATTCGGGAAGTGGGCCTACAATGTCAGTAAAAATTCTTTGAAGAGGTTCGTGAGATGTGGAAGTTATTTCCATCGGAGCTCGATTAATAGCTCTTAAAGCTTTATTTTGCTGGCATTGTGAACAGTTTTTAACATAATTTTCTATGTCGGTTTTTATTCCTTTCCAGAAATAGACGTCTCTAAGCTTGTTGTACATGCGGGTAGAGCCTATGTGGCCACCAATGGGAGAGTCATGGTTATCTTTAAGGATCACAGGGACCTCGTTTGGACTAGGATAAATAATGTTATTGTGGTATATATTAATTTTAATAGTAGTATTATGAAAAAGAAAGGATATAATCTCGTAAATTAAAATAAATCGAAGTTTATCAAAAGGATTAGCGAAGTCGGACATAGATAGCACTTTAATGTTAGGATAGAATACAATTAGGTTATTACGTAAATCCTTAAGGACCTTGAATATTTCTTTATACGTGGTTGAATCGTAGTGATGGACTTTGGTAAACATATGAAAATATGTTTTTTCATTAACAATAGAGCATTTAACTGTATGTAGTTCCTTTTCGGCTATTTCAAAGGAATTTCTATCTTCTAATAAACTAAGAATATTGTCACAGTAAGGGTTAGAAGGATCTAGGTCTATCGAGGTAGGATAAGCAATCGTAGAACATTGAGTTTCCAAAAGGGGCTGATTATATTCAAAGATTTGGGTATCAAAGACTGTAGGGCTTGAACGAGATTTCATGAAACATTCATATGTTAAGTTATCTGTTAAATCGTTAATATTATGAATTGGAGGTCGGGATAATGCGTCAGCGTTAGAGTTCATTTTACCGGATTTGTATAAAATTTCGTAATCGAATTCTTCCAGCTTTAGTCGCCAACGGACTAACTTGCTGCTGGGATCTTTACAGTTAAATAGCCAAACTAAAGGACGATGGTCGGTAATTATTTTAAATTTCCTTCCGTATAAGTAAGGTCTAAAGGTTTTAGTACCGAATATTATACCTAATAGCTCTTTCTCAGTTGTACTATAATTACCTTCAGCTTTATTAAGTGTCCTTGAGGCGAAAGCGACAGGTAAGTCTTTACCTACATCGCCTTGGGAGAGAACCGCGCCTAGGGCATAATTCGATGCATCAGTGGTTAGGATAAATTCTTTAGAAAAATCGGGATATTGTAGGATTGGAGCATTGGTGAGCATGGTTTTAAGGGTATTAAAGGAGTTCTCTTGACTTTCGGTCCATGTAAATCGGTATCCTTTTTTAATAAAGATGTAAGTGGCTTAGTAATTTTTGAAAAGTCTTGAATGAACTTTCTATAATAACCGACAAGACCTAGAAAGCTTTTTATATGTTTAGAGTTTCTTGGAGTCGGGTAGGATAATATAGCTTTGACCTTATCGGGATTTGGGGATACGCCCTTATCTGTAATTATATGGCCAAGATAAGCGACTTCTTTTCTAAGAAATTCGCATTTATCGGGCTGTAATTTAAGGTTATGTTTTCTCAGTGCAGTAAATACAAATTTAAGTTTTTCTATGTGTGATTTTAAGTCATGAGAATAAATAATAACGTCGTCTAAATAGATGAAACAGTGGAGACCTTGCAAACCTGACAGTACAGTATTCATTAGTCTCTGGAAAGTGGCAGGGGCATTTTTAAGCCCAAAAGGCATTCGAGTGTATTCGAAATGGCCGTTAGGCACGGAAAATGCAGTTTTAGCTGCATCATCTTCGTGCATCTGAATTTTGGTGAAATCCTGATGCTAGATCGAGGGTTGAAAAATATTTACTATGACCTAACTGGTCCAGAATGTCAGTGATATTAGGTATTGGGTATGCATTGCCTATGGTAACGTCGTTTAATTTCCTATAATCCACCACAATACGCCATTTCTTTTGACCTGACGCATCCTGTTTTTTTGGAACTACCCATATAGGTGATGACCATGGCGAGTTTGAAGGCCTGATAATTTGTTGATCTAACATTTTTTTAATCTGTTTATTTACCTCGTCTTTGTGGCATTCAGGGTATCTATATGTTTTGACATGTATGGGTTGAGAGTCACTGGTTTTTATCTCATGTTTCAGAGTAGATGTATGTGTTAAGAAATCTTTGTCTAAATGAAATAAATCAGAATATTCTGAGCATAAGTTGAAGAGAGCAGTCGATTCTTCGCTATTGAGATGAGAGGATCTTATTTGTTTTCTAACTTCATCTATTCGATTAGAGGTCGGTGGTTGCTTAGGATGAATTGTGTTTACTATATGATTAGTTTCATTAGGTATTTCACAAGGGTGTATTTGCACTGAGAGAGACTTAACAATCACATTTTGACTGGTGGTGTTAAGTATAGAGACATTAGCATGCTTATTCTGTTTAACAGATACGAGGCAGTTAGAGAGGTATACACCGTTCTGAATTTCTGATTTATTAATAAATCCAGAGGATATTTCAGGATTGGAAATCAGGCACTCAATTATCATTTCAGAGCGAGCAGGAATGACATACTGCGGTTTGGTAAAGTATAAAGGTAGTTTATTATGTCCTATCCACAGAATATTATTGCGGTAATCAATACTTGAATTAAAAAGTTTTAGCAGATCGTTGCCAATTATGCCGTCAAAATTTATCTCAACTGAGTCTGGGATGACATGGAATTTGCTGTAAATACTTTCGGACTCTGAAATCTTTAAATCTAATTGAAGATGTCCAAGGCTTTCAGAATAATCGGAACTTTTGTCTATTCCTTTGAACTTAATAGTTTCGTTGGTAAGATCTGGTAAATTTTTTGTTAAAGAGGATATTTTTATTAGGGATATCGTGGAACCGGAATCAACTAAGAGGATAAGGGGTTTATCAGAATACTGTGTCTGGATATAGACATGGGGTAGGTGTATTTTGTCATTGAATTTTATCTCGTGTACTTGTTGTGAATGTTTATTTGTATTAATACATAGAGAAGTAGTAGTTTCTGTAGATTGATATTCGTTAGAAATAGTAGATTTAGTAGGATTAGTAGAATTGGTAGAATTAAAAGAATTGGTATTTTTAGATTTAGTAGATTTAGTAGGATAAGATTGAGTAGAATTAGTAGGAATAGTAGATTTAGATTTAGTGGATTTTTTTGGATAAGATTTAGGAATAGTAAGTTTAGATTTAGTAGATTTAGTAAGATAGGATTTAGAAGATTTAGTTGAAATAGTAAATTTAGATTCAGTGGGTTTAGGTGATATAGTATTTTCAGGGTAAGAGGTAGTGGCGCTAGTATGTATTATTTGTTTGCGATTTAGTACATAGAATTTGATCAAACATTGTTACGTCGGTTTGTGTTGTTGATTCCGTACGACGTGCAACCGGAACCCTATTTAGTTTAAATTTACGTCATCAGTATTTGATAGATGATTAGAATTAAAGTCATCACATGATTCTGTAGAGAGATTATGTACTTTGTTTTGAGATGAAGTTGTTGATGATTTGAGAAAATCGTGGATTCTGGCGACGTGAATTATTGTAAATTCTTTTACGACAATTATTAATATCGTGGCCTAGGTTTTTACAATATCTACAAGATAAGGAGCTAGTTTGTGGAATGGGGTTACGCAAAGGTTGGGCTTGAAAATTAGGATTACGAGGTGAAAAATGCTGGGAAGGATTAATGTTATGAACTGGACGGTTCAAATTACAATTTTTATCAATGTGGCCGTATTTGCCACAGATTTCACATTGAGGTTTCGGTTCAGAAGTTTTTGAGGATTGAACATAGTTATAAAGCTTTTCCTCTTGAATAGCTAAGTTAATTGCTTCATTTAATGTGGAAGGGTTGCGACATCTAAGAATTGTAGAGATATGGCTGGGCAATCCTAATAAGAAAGTGTGCAAAGCAAGGTCTTCCGTGCTAGCTATACGTCCTTTCAGTTCACCGGGATCTTTTGTTGAGTGAGTGATATCGGTCTGTAACTAGTGAGATAGGTTTCCAGACGCAGGCTATATTGTGTTACCGTCTCAGAGCTTTTATATTTACAGTTTTGCAAATCAATTAATAAATGGTCTCTATGTTTGGTTTCCCCGAATGTGACTTTAAGAAACCTTTTTAATTCCTGCCAGTTTTCAAAAACTTTTAGGGAGCAAGCGGCTTCGGCTTTACCTTCCAATTGTGACAAAATGAATCTAAATAGAATATCTTGTTGGGAACTAGTAGCAAGGTTTAATGCGTTTTCACAGTTCCGAATAAAAGGAGATAATTTACTTCTATCACCGTCGTAGTTTTTGATAAATTTTGTTAGAATACAAAACTTAGTTCTTCCATTATGGGGGCAATACTAATGGAGCTAGTGCTTTGTTTTTCTAATGTATTTTCTCGTCTTTCGAGCTCATGATATGCCAACAAAAATTTAAGATAACGGAGAATATTATAAAAATATGAATTATGCACTATCACTCACAGCGACAACAGTAGGCACGACGTCAGCATTTGAAGGCAGCGGTGGCGTCGGATTACGGATACAGCGGGCGACAAACTCTTCTATTTAGTAATGGGTCGGTGAACTCTGAATATCGTACTCGGCACGATACGCTCTGGTGTGTGACCTAGTTTCTCGTGGCGGCTTGGTGCTGGGCAAAGAACCCTCGGGCACAGCGGAGCACGATGCGATGTGACTAGGTAAAAGCTGTTGGTTTTCTGATTGGCGGCAGTCCCTTCAGGTCCTCAGCGGTGAAGGAAGCAGCAGTGGCCAATTCTGGAAGCTCATGCAGCGAGCCTCGGCGTGTAGTAGTAGTGTTCTTCGAGGTCGTCGTCAGGATGCAGGCGACCAATGGGAATACAAATCCCTTTACTTCTGACACCAATGTTAGGATGGCGGCCGGACTTGTTTTAAAAAAACAAGGTTTTCTCACCACACTAAGTTTATTATTTAAACACTATATCTATTACACTTTATATAGTATGGGCACAGCTTTACTTTCACAATCTCCACGGTGGAGTGGACTACCATAGCTCTTGATTGATGCACCAGGCCGGCAGGAAGGGAAACCAGTCCGTAGCTGGGCAGCAATTCGGCAAGAGATGATACTGACTAACTCGATGTTAGTCGGTAGGGAAAATATATAGTACTTTATTGCTGATCTGCATCTTATTATTTACTACAAAAATGGAATTGGTGCAATTCAGCAATAAGTATATATTTGGAGTATGTAACAGTTCACTATGGGTGCGCCCACCACCGGGCCCTACACCCTCCACTGACCCTCGGATCTGATAACTCATAATTGCGACAACAGGCACTTGCACTAACTACAATCGCCATGAGAAACCAGACCCGAGCACCTAGCATGCAAGACGATACATTGCATCATTCCGAAATCAAAAACTAGATAAATAATCTACATATGTTTCGCCAACAACCGTATGTAGACTATTTGTAACCATATGTAGATTATTTATCTAGTTTTTGATTTCGGAATGGTGCAATGTATCGTCTTGCATGCTAGGTGCTCGGGTCTGGTTTCTCATGGCGATTGTAGTTAGTGCAAGTGCCTGTTGTCGCAATTATGAATTATCAGATCCGAGGGTCAGTGGAGGGTGTAGGGCCCGGTGGTGGGGCGCACCCATAGTGAATGTTTGAACTTCCGAATTGTAACGCCTAATACAATTTCATGTTTATGTACGAGTTAAAGATAATTATTTTATTTGAGGTCCAAATTAATTAATTATATTGACGCGGTTGTTTATAAAACTAAACCACTTGTTGGCCGCGTGGCGCCAGCAGAGTAGAATTCGTACCACCCCATGTCTGCCTGTGGGTATCGTACGAGGCGATTAAGGGTTTCCGGGAGGTAGGCAGCAGCGCCTCCCGTGTTGAAAACATAGTCCAAAATACAAACTGCGGTCACCAACCTGCCTGTCCAGCGTGGTGACTATGGGCGAATACCCCCCCTGCTAGTCTTGTGGCGTGCCCTGGGGGAGGCCTACATCCAGCAGTGGACTGCAATAGGCTGATGATGATGATGACTTGTTTAAACCACAAACTATGGTTAAACCAAATAGTTTAGACTTATAATAAGGGGTAGGGTAGGGTATGTCCGATATAGAATTCACTCCATTGTTTTGGCAGGAACTAATTATAACGGTGGTAGTAATTAACTAATAATAAATCTTAATTCATAAAGTTCTTATAGATTCTTAGATACCCTGAAATAACAAAGCAATTACCATTTTTTCATACATAGGTATGTTTTTAAATAGATATTATAAAACCTCCTTGTAATCTCTTAAACATCATTGGAGGCAATTTTAAAAACCACACGACAGCTGTTCGTGCTTTATCCACAATCTTGTATTTCCCGAAATTGCTTATTATGTGCATGTAGTCCCTAAGATATTGGCTTTTAATTTAAACATACAGAAATCTACGTTTATCGCTGGTTTTATGACGGGTTAATGTCCTGTGAGGACACTCCATAAAATATGAACATGTAAGCTTCAGGAGTGTTATAAAAATCAAATGCTTATGAAAACTGATATGTTTTATACTTGATCAAGAATTGAGTAATAAATCTTCCGTATTATCATATAGCCGTGTACTTCAAGATGGGTGTATCGACGTTCGCTATCCACTAATAGCGGTTGGAATTCGTCACGTGACATAGCGAACGCGCGAAAATTACAATGCAAATTACACACCCACTTTTAGATAATGTTACTTTCTCTAAAGCCCCTAAGCTAGAACTAAATGAATCTTTTAGTAGGTTAGCTCTTCTTCCAACTCTTTTACTAAAATAGAAAAATTACGTCTCTATGATATAGAGGTCTTATTTTTAATGGCGTCAAATGAGGCAAACTAAAACGCGAAGCACACTACCGATCGGGATGGCAGAGAAATGTGGAGGCCCTCTGTCCCATATAGACATATAAGTAAGCAATCAATGTTAAAAAGGCCAGGTCAACTCGTGATGATGAGACGATGATCACGGATGGAGAGTAAATCTAACGATGATGCTTCCATGGAACGTCATTGTAAACAAAGTATCATGTGACTGCGGACATGCTTAGTTTACTTATCGTTAAAAGTGTGAACTACCTACAAATATTAACATCTGTTTACTCATTGTTTACAATAATTAAAATTATTTTAGTTTAAAAAAAAACTTTTATGTGTTGGTCTTTTAATAGTTTTCTAGTAATAAATTTAATTTTAAAGATTAGTCAGCATTCATCCATATATTAAATGCAACGTAATAAAGTATACATACATATAATCACGCCTTTATCCTTTACGGGGTAGGCAGAGCACCAAGGGCCGATAAAACCACATGGTGCCACTTCTGACCAATTTTGAGGGTATAGTTGAGATGTACAAGTTCGGTTAGTAGTGACAGGTGGTCAGTCTATCGCCTACAAAACACCAAGACCGTCTTATTACTCTACTGACTTGCACAGTATGCCTGGGAAGAGAAGCAGCTGTAGTATTATACGTTTCTTTTTCACTCCCAGAGCAGCATAGAAGAAGAAGAAAAAGAATAATAAAGTATAATAATGTTTTATTACGAGTATCTTGTGAGTACCTGTTATAAGTCTCTTCATACATACATCAAATTTAAGTATGTATCTATTTATATAGATATAGAAGGAAAACTGAGAAAATTCTAGTGGAATATTAAGAGTAATTTGGTCCTGTTAAAATGGTTGATTGAATTGACTTTAAAACTTTTACTATACAGCGTTCCGGTTTTAAATTTTTTGGTCATCAATTTTATTTAAGACTTACCTAACCTAATTGAAATTGAGATTAATTGCTTGGTGTTAGTATTATATAAATATTAAGGCCAGTATTCTGCTACCTGCATTATTTTTAACAATGAAAGAAAGAAAAGATCGAAAGCAATTTAGCCATGTGTGGTGTCTACCAGTCAATTCACTTTTAATTTCAAAATTTATAAAAATAACAAGATAAGGTAATACAAATCCAGTGTAAATTTTATCCTAGATAGTATTTAAAACCTTATTTTAGCACTTTTGCAACTTTGAACAAAGTTGTACAAACTTATTAACTTAAAAGATTATTATAAAAAAAATATAATATTAGTAATAGACAATTACACAACACTGTATCCTAGTATTAACCATGCAATCTTTAGTTAAGTATTACATTTGATGTAGTTAATTACTAAATTAAGAAAATAAGTGGATTATTTTAAACAAACAAAGAAATAAAAGATCGAAAGCAGTTTAAACTATTTATATAACACAGGTGAGCCATGTGTGGTGTATACCTACCACTGGGACATCCTAAATCTGTATTTATAGTAAAGTCCTTAATATTTATTTTACACAAATAATTAAAAGAAAAGGTACAACGTTGTTATTATTTTGATCAAACCTACTTAAGTATTTAGGTACTTTAAGGTATAAATGATACCTAAATACTTTAAGTATTTAGGTATCATTTATTTTGTGTTTGCTACACTTAAATAAAATGAAAAGCAATTTTATAAAACACAAACATGTAAACAAGGAAAATAGCACCACCAATTTGATACCAACCTAACTACACCGGATTCGGTGAAATTAGAGCAGGAACAAAACAAATTCCAACGTTTGAGAAGTCCAAAGAGCCATTCCCACACAGACGGTATAGATCGTGGAGGCAATACAGATGGGAGTTGCGATAACCAGGTATAAAACGCGATAATGCAGTGTTTGGGCCGCCCTACGTAGCCTACACTATATGAATGATGCTGCATTTGGCCACCGCTTACTGTTGCTGCCAAAATTGTTCACTGCCATGTCAATCTTGCAAATTTCGGTATTAATTTGGTTGACTCTGAAGTAAGAACATTTTTTGGATTGGATTTACTTATTATTTTGGTAAAACCATGTTAGATAGATGATCGCTTAATTAACTTTATCATTTCATGATTAGCGCGTATTGTGCTAAGCTCCATATACGAATGTGACGTGCGGAACATCCAAAACACTTTTTAAGATCAAACGTCGAATACACCTCCTCTTTTTAACTCCTCCATGTCATAGACCCACAAAAACGGGTAAACAATGCACTCATTTACCTACCACCCGCTGCTTGTTGAATATGGTCGGCAAAAACGGATATTAAAGCATTCGCGTATTGAGATTACAAATTGGTAGGGTGTGCAAAAAAGTTCATGTTGACACTCGGACTTTGTGCTTTATAATTTTTAATTAGAAAGTATTATATTGTGAATATTTTATTAATATACAAATAGTTAGATACAGCAATTAACCATATAAGCCAGAAAGATATAACTTAATAGGGTACTTAATTTAAAGTTATTAATAACCTAGGATTAATCATGTTTTGATTAGATAATTAATTTATATAATTTAATCCAACAATGTTCATTTTACCATAATCTAGAGAATAATTTGGGAATGAGAATAAGTTGGGTTAACTGGTAGAAAATGCTATATAGCATTAAGTTCGCCCATGTGCGAAAAATTTTTGTGTGTACAATAAAGTGTTTTATTATTATTATTAACAATCATTTAGTTACAGTACAACAGTTAGGTAGGTTAAATCAATACTACAATGAACATAGTGGAAGAAATCTCTGTCAGAAATAAGCTCGCCTTTGTACATTATCTTTGGTGTTAGTTATGTTGATTTTTCTCAGCTATCACAAAGCATAGGTAAGCAATATTTACAATCAATAATATAACAACAATATAAAATTCTTCATTATATTATCTTACGTTTTGTAGTTGCAGAAATACGATTCATAAACTTTTATACTGTTACGTTGAAGCTTTGATACAACGTTTTCGCGATCTATGGATTTCAAGAAATCTGTGGGACTCGCGAATTCCGTAAAAGTCGAGGTATATGCGGATTTATTGTTTAGCAACAAAATAACGTGCGCAGATTCTTGCCGCTAAAACAGCTGCTTTGTAACTAGTATCTGCAAAGTATTATTTTAAGTGAAGTCTTTATCTTCTATTGCAATATGCATACCATTGCTCCTGGATTTGTCTATTTGTAACCTTGATGTTTCTTTACTGTTTTGTACTCTGTTACTCATACTTAATTGGTGATACTCAGGTTCTATCTGTTAAATGTAAATAAGCGAATGCTATTGCCACACAAACCTATAAAGGTTTATAGGCAATTTAATAAAAAAAATGTATCATATATTGTACTTACAAAAAAAAAAAAAAAAAAGCAATGCTTCACCATATTATTATCTTTTATGTTTTCTGTGTGAACAATAAAGTAAATGAATAGTTTCAAAGCTGTTTTGCTAACCGTACCAAATCAAATTATGGCAGAATAATATTTAAACCATAACAATAAATTAATTTATAGCATTGAGTATCAAAGTGCTGGTAAATGCGGTTTTTGTTTAGGATTAATGTTTATCTTCAATTTTATCAATAAATAACCGCAATGTACAATAAATCACCCACTTGCGGCGGTTAGTATGGTCTAGTATAAAAACCGTAATGGATATGGCTCTTTTACTTATTTTAGTATACAAATAGTATGGCACGAATATTATTAAGTGGCACCATGTGGTTATATCGGTCCTTGGTGCTCTGCCTACCCCGTAAGGGATAAATGCGTGATTATATGTATGTAAATATTATGGAAAACCCGCTGTTGTCCGCGTGGACTACAGAATACCTATGGCTTATGTTCTCCATAGTCTCTATCTACGAGTATGTCTCATCCCTCACAACTGTATGTATGCGAAATTTCAAGGAGATTGGTTGAATTAATAAAGCGTGAAGAGGTAACAAAGAAACAAACAAACTTACTTTCGCAATATTAGTTGGGATTAAACAAAAAACACAAATAAAATGACAAATGAAGGTGTGAAATAGAAACTATTACTAATAACTACTGTAAAATAATGATGAGAATACATTACATCTGATAGGCTACAATTACATTGATAAATATTCTCGAAAAGTGGAAGACGCCTTTAAGCTTCTCGAATGGAAAGGACTCAGAATCAATATCAATGGCGAATACATCACTCACCTTCGGTTCGCAGACGACATCGTGGTCATGGCAGAATCGCTGAAGGATCTAAGCACAATGCTCGATGGCCTCAATCGAGTCTTCCAACAGGTGGGCCTGAAGATGAACATGGACAAGACGAAAATCATGTCGAATGCCCATGTGCCGTCCACTCCTGTGTTGGTTGGGAGCTCGATGCTCGAAGTTGTTGACGAGTATGTTTACCTGGGACAGATGGTCAAACTAGGTAAGTCCAACTTTGAGAAGGAGGTACTCGTAAATCGGCGAATCCAACTCGGCTGGGCAGCGTTCGGGAAACTACGAAGCTTATTTGTGTCCAAGATACCCCAGTCCTTAAAGACGAAGGTATTCAACCAGTGCGTGCTACCAGTGATGACCTACGGTGCCGAGACGTGACCTCTAACTATGTGCCTCATAAAGAAGCTTAGGATCGCACAGCGAGTTATGGAGAGAGCTATGCTTGGGATCTCTCTGCGTGATCGAATCAGAAATGAGGAGATCCGCAGACGTACAAAGATCACCGACATAGCTCAACGGTCCAGCAAGCTGAACTGGCAATGGGCAGGGCACATAGCTCGAAGAACTGATGGCGGATGGAGTCGGATTGATGATTCTCGCAAAGTGTTACGCAAAAGACGTGGCAATTTTTTAAGGGTTTATTTCTATTTTCCGGGGAAAATCCACTACAAGTGAAACTAATTCACAAATGAATCTCCACATTAACTGCATAATTCATCAAACGCTATGCCGTATTAATAGTCAGTTGATTTGAGTGTTAACAACCAGAGTGTAATAAACGAACAGTGTATTTAGGTGCTTTTAGATTACCCGACTGAAGGAAGGGTTATGTTTTTTTTATTTAGAGGTATTATGCGATATTATTGCTATACCTACCCATGTGCTAGTATGTCTTCTTATAATTTATCATTGATTTCTTGAAATTTTGTCACGATTATCTATAGAAAAATCCAAATTTAACTGAATTTTGCAATGAAGAAGATAATAATAAATTATTATAAAATATTAATAAGAAATAAAAAAAAATCACCCGAGTTTGATAAGAATAATTAATAAATAAATATTTATGTCCAGAGGATTAAAAGTAAATCATTATAACAGCGATCATTATATATTTTACTAGTGGACGCCCGCGACTCCGTCCGCGTGGACTACAGAAAAAATAAAAAGTAGCCTATATGTTAAGTGTAAAAAGTAGCCTATATGTTATCGCGGTTGTCGTAAAAAATTAATTCACGTTTGTCCCCTTCCCGTGGGAATTTCGGGAAATCCGTTCCCAGTGCTTCCTCGGGGTCCCAAATAAACATATATGCTCAACTTCAGATTCACATGTTTAACCGTTTTCGTAAAAAATAAATAATTCCCGTTGGTCTCCTTCCCGTGGGAATTTCGGGAAATCCGTTCTAGTGTTTCCTCGCAGTCCCTAATGAACATATATGCCCAATTTCAGCTTCATATGTATAGCGGTTTTCGTAAAAACTATGAATTCCCGTTTGTCCCCTTCCCGTGGGAATTTCGGGAAATCCGTTTTTAGTCCTCCCTCGCTGTCCCCAATGAACATATATGCCCGATTTCAGCTTCATATGTATAGCGGTTTTCGTAAAAACTATGAATTCCCGTTTGTCCCCTTCCCGTGGGAATTTCGGGAAATCCGTTTTTAGTCCTCCCTCGCTGTCCCCAATGAACATATATGCCCGATTTCAGCTTCATATGTATAGCGGTTTTCGTAAAAAATATAGAATTCCCGTTGGTCGCCTTCCCGTGGGAATATCGGGAAATTCTTATAGCCTATGTTCATCCAGGTCCAATAAGGATTCTAACGGTGAAAGAATTTTTGAAATCGGTCCAGTAGTTTTTGAGCCTATTCATTACAACCAAACAAACAAAGTTTTCCTCTTTATAATATTATATATAGTGTAGATAACATTAATATTTTCTGTTAGTCGCTGCACGGTATATTGGGTAAGTGAAATTTTAATGTAAACGGTTTGTTAAAGATAGAATAATTGATGAAATAAAGGTCAATAAACATATACTCGTACATGACTCATAGCAACTGTTGCTGCACAAAATCTATCGCATCGCTAACCGAACAGAACTGTGTCTTATCTTAATGCTAAATCCCTTCATCCAGGTAGATTTCCATGGTATAGATTCCATCATACTAATATCATAGTTATATCTCTTACACGTATCAGGATAAAATATCTAGTTTCTGAAGTGTATTACGGCGATAATCCTTTTATATAATATCTCGTAAGCTCAGTGGAAGCCCATACTCGTAGATATTAATAAAAAAGTTAATCACGCGTGAGAGCCCGACAGTGATGGCTAGCCGTCGACATAGATACTGCATGATACAACTTCATTATTTTTTTTACTGAAACATTTAAAAATCGTCATTGTACTACATTTTATACAAAGGCGAGCTTAATACCTTCATTAGCATTCTCTACTAGCTAATGCGGTTACCTGAGAACATAATTGATAAACATGCTATGGTCAGGCATCTGTAGACGTGTGTGTGGTAAACGAGCTCATTCAATCTGTGGATGAATGAATGGACGACAAATAGATAGATTGATGATGGACATAACTCGGTCTATACTCGTACATCTGAGAATGTGACATCTATGGAATAATTCGCCTTTATATGTAAGAGGTATGATATTGATATTCTTAGACCTAAGGGGTAAGCACGAACCTCTCGATAGTCCATAACGCTATCTTCCAACTGTCAAATTACATAGATTTTGCTAGCGAGTCGCTAGCGTTACGCCGCGTAAAAAGGTTCGTGCTTACCCCACTAGTCTCAGAAATATGTTCTCGTGAGGCCCTTGTGATGTTAATACTTTGATTTTTCAATTATTGAGAAATTATTGGAGTGTAAGTAGGTAAACAGTCAAGTCAAGTCAGAAGTGGCACCATGTGGTTCTATCGGCCCTTCGTGCTCTGCCTACCTTTATAATTAATGTAACATAATATACCTTACCTTATACCTATATATAGGTACCTTACATAATATAATATCTTACGTACGGAAAGGGTAAAAATTATCGAATGGATTCTGATGAATTTAGGTAGGTAGACAATATTATAGTTTGTGTGTATGTGCACTAAGTAAAAAAAAAACTTTACCCCATCTACTCCTACAATGAAAAATACTCGGGTCTCGAAAATAATCATCACCTCTGGCATAATTCCAAGTTACCTACTTTATGATATGTCAGTCTGTTCCATGATATCTGCAAGAAATGAAAAGAAGAGGCCTTAAACAAGACTGCCATAGAAACACATCTAATCATTTGTTTAACTTATACTTGTATTCAACATGAAATATCGAAGGAATTTTATTGTTATGATTTGACAATCGGCAGCGAAAGCAAATTATTTCGAGAATTGAGACTGAAGAGCTCCGGTGGAGATTTTCTCTAAGGTAAACGTTATTACGATTCGACTTATTCAAATTATTCATTTGGCATAGAGAGATGTCATCCATATATTATATGAATACGTCTGTCTACAGGTCCTCCGTAATTAATATCTCACCAAAGCAAAGGTAATATTCCAGAGGATTTTGTCATAAATATTCATCAGGCTCTCGCCTTAGATGTATTGATTACCGCAGTAATCAAAAAGCTGGAGATATTTGCCGAATTAGATATTAATAAGCAAGCAAATATTTATTTGTCGTGAAGGTTTCCTAAGTAAGATATTACAATATAAGTAGAGATTATTGCCTTAAGATTTTTTAGGCAGAAATCTTTTTTTCTAGCTGTAAACCTGCATTTTTAACACTACATCCAGCTTAGCTTATTTTTTAACAACGTCATAACTCGACGACACGTTCTTTTCACCGCTATGCTTTATTTTTTAAGATTCGTAGTAAAAATGGGGAACGGTAAGTCCCCTTTTGCCCTTATAAAGTCAAAGAATTTTAAATCCGCATTTTAAATCCGCATGCACCCGGAATTGCCTATTTATCTACGCACGTAGAAATGGTTATCTTAACGAATAAATTTAGGAAAGCCATTACACCGCTGAAAACAGTCTCCTTTTACTCATCACAAGCAAATATTTATATATTGCTTTGTCATTAGAAGAAATGCATGACTTTAGACAAATAACTAGCTCACATGACAGCACTCGGGACCTTTATTTAAATAACCGATAGCAAAAAACATTATCTTGTTGTTTTAACATAGGCAGGTATCTATAGATACTTATTTGATTAATATGCAGTATTTTGTTTAATAAGGGGTCTAGTGGTGGGTCATCCTATGGTATAGATATTGTACTTAGGTAAGGCGTAATACTGGTTGAAACTGTTACATTATCTGATGAAGGCTTTTAAAATCAATTAAGCAAGCATTTCAAAATGTACTATACTAAATTCCCGTTATTTCCCGCCTTGGTGCCATGGGAATTTTAGGGTAATTCTTTTTTATCAGCTGCCTCCCTACGTCATACAAAGGACACAACCTACAAGTTCAGACTATTTAGGCCGTGCGTTGATTAGTCACTCAGTTATTCAGGACCAAGCATTTTATAGCTTATACATACATACATATCTTTATAATTGTCATAAAAAGAATTACACACAGAGTACACAACTTAGGATCAGAGAGACTGCGAACTGTTAACCTCTACACGAATAATATTTACTGATACTGACAGATCACAACTGAAGATGCAATTCTAGACACTCTCCTCCTTTAGACACTATTTACCACTGCTGGACGTAGGCCTCCTCCAGGGCAAGCCACAAGGCTACTGCCATGGCGGTTTTTGTCCATAGTCACCACGCTGGACAGGCGGATGGTGACAGCAGTTTGATTTTTGGGTTATGTTGATAGCACAGGACTAATATATATTTCATAGTATATTAGTAAATTCATGAAAAAATAAAAATGTAGTAAGAAAAGAAAGTATAAAAGGAGAAAACATATACTAACAGCAAACAGACAGACACGTACGGTATAACACTCGTCACGGACTCCGACCTACAGGTGGCTAGTGCGCTCCACACTGCCCCTCACGACAAATCTATCACCAATTAATAACACCCACTCAGTCGTAAAAACACGTAAAATGTCGCCGGTGTAGCGCAAAATGGCGAGAGTCTCATTGACAGCTCTCTCGCCGCTGCAAGAGGCCATGATGAACTCATTAATGAGGTGATGGTTGGTAATCTCAAGAAATCGTGCCCCATTGATCCCCAGGGTGTAAATACTAATGGAGTCGTTAAAATGAACGGCGTAAGCAGTGTGGTGGATGCTAAGAAAGTTGTGAGAGTGATGGGTGTTGAAAGTCGGAGGGTCACTCGACCGAAAGTGCTGAAGAACCACGAATCGGGAGCGTACATATATGATCGCCTGTACGATACCACATGCCCTAGAGTTGTAAGTAGCTTAATCTCATTTTGGTTCGCTAAAATCATTAATTATTTTGGTTTTGTTAGATTTGTTAGATGTTACCCTGTTGTTAACAATTTCTCTTTACTTGCTTGGCTTGCTGGAAGAGATCTCTGGTAGAGATAAGCTTGCCATTGTACATGCATCTCTTCTTTAATGTTGTATGCCATATTTCTTTTTGTGTATGTGCAATAAAGAATAAAGAATAAAGAAAGTGTTGATTTCGCCCTATATTGCCCAAATGCCACACAGATTGCCAGCTATGGTACGTATCATTATTCTTTTTTATTATATGTATATAATATTATATTCCGGCCATTACGTTTGAGTTTCACTCATTGGCACTTTTTAATGTTGCATAGACTTGGGATCGGTTCATATCTGACGGAACATGCGTCGCGTATTATCGGTCGCGTAACGCCAGAACAGACGAAATGTATAGAAAAACACTCGGCCGTTCACACTCAACCAATGATATGTTAGTGCATCGAGCGCACGTTTGCCTGTACCTGGCGATACGCTCAACGAATCTTCCGTGAGATATGAACCGACCCTAAGAATCTAGTTATAAGTACTATACAATTAATAAAATTCTCTTTTATTCCAAAAATAAATGAGTATGTAGGTTATAAAATAGCCTTTCTGAAATGGACATGGTATCTTTCGCGTGAAATCTCTTATGGATAGTCCTACTCCCACAATTATACTTAAGCTCTTTATCCAGAATCTTTTGAATACCCTAACTTATGTATACAGGGTGTAGGTGACATAAGTTAGGGTATACTCGTACTTAGTATACCCTAACTTATGTATACAGGGTGTAGGTGACAGCCAGGCAAATACTGAAATTGTGCATAAGTACCATTGTGTTGAGTTATATGACAGCGTTATTACTCGCAGGAAATGTATTTTTGATTTGATTATCAGTATCTTTGACTAATTAAATGGGAGTTATTGTGTGACATATTGCTGTTTTCTGTATTACTAGTTACTCTCCATTATAGTTGATCAGTTATTTGAACTTTATAGAGGGCAACTTTTATTAAAAAAATCATCTTTTGGTTTAAATTTATTTTTTAAGTCATTATCTAAGGCCTAATTAAACGAACTAAACTACTTTTTTCTAAAAACATGAAAAAATGTCGGAAAATTTCGGAATTTTCCTGCGAACATTTTCAGTGTTTTCCGCCTCTGAATCATGGTCTGATGTCATGGTATCAATATTTGCCTAGCTGTCACAAACACCCTGTATGTATACTAATTAATAATTAGTACCTATCCGTTACAAAATCCGTTCAAGTAGAATAATTTAATGTGTTCGTAATATTTACTAACACCGGAGAATTGACCGTGACGTTGTAACTTATTTTATGGCTACCAGCTACGAATATTGAATAGGTTAAGCATAAATACACACCATACATAAATAAATAAGTAAATATATACCATTGTTCCGCATATGAAATATATTTTTACACTGAAAATACAAAGTAACTTACGATTATGTTTTTCAGCTAATTTTCGTCAGCGTAAACTTTACGATGGGCTGACCACCTGTCACTACTAACCGAACTTGTATATCTCAACTATACCCTCAAAATTGGTCAGAAGCGGCACCATGTGGTTCTATCGGCCCTTGGTGCTCTGCCTATCCCGTAAGGGATAAGAGCGTGATTATATGTATGTATGTATGTAAACTTTACAATTCCCTTTATTTCCCGTTTCCGCGGGAATTTCGATCGCTCCTGTATGGACTATGCGTTGATAGTTCAGTCAGTCAGTCAGTCATATATTACAAGACGACTTCTGCTTATGAATAAATAGTAGGTAACTAAGCACTTGTTTTAATTTTAGATTAACGTTTATGTTATGTTACAGCTAACTTAACCTTTAATTATTAAGACTTTAAAGGCCGATTTTTCTGATGTTCGAATGGCCTATTTAAAGGATAAAGTTGATGCTGTCTGTTTCTTGATGAAGTATTAAAGAAAGACAGCATCTATCTTTCAGATAGTAGGCTATTAGGAACTGAAGACTACCAGCCTTAAGAAACTGATTTCTTTGTGACTATTTACCACGGACCCCTAAAAATATAGATTACTTTGTTTCCACGATGTGCTCAGATCTCATGTGACATAATGACGAAATTACACGGTTTACTAATAAGTTTGTTTTTCCTAGTTTATGGCATATTTCTCACTAGCGTAAAGGTACAGTCTATGAATTAAAAATTTGGGAAAAAATGATATAGGAGTTTTCTTCCCAAATGCGACAGTTTAGACCATCGAGCATACCAAAAAAATATACATACAAACATAGATCATACACTAGAAAAACATATCCCTCCTTTTGGTATAGTCGCCTAGTCGGGTAAAAATCCAGTTTTATAATACAGAATGACAACGTCGTCGTTTCATATGAGAATGCACACTTGTATAATGCAGTATATTATTCTCTCTTAGTTCTCCCGATCCAAGTTGGAAGCCGCGGGCTGTTTCTCCGACAGTTTACGAGATAATACTTCACGTCGACGTTCATATGCGCTCGAATATATTGTATCTTTAGGATATATGAAATTTCCATAACAAGGTAGGTATGATGCGAGTGGGAAAAGTCGCTGTAAAAGCAATAATTATGTTATGTACCTAATATACAAATTCTCCCATAAAATGATTGAGTACTTACTAAGTTTTTTGTATTTTTTTATTATTAATATCTCCCCTGCGTACTTATACGAGTAAATTAATGTGGTACCCTATATTAATTACGGGATAAAATATTAATTTTCAGATAAAAAGAGTCTAGGTCTTTCATGATAATATGACTTCACTCACGACTTTTATGTTATTCTAACACAACCTTGGAAAAATATTATTTAGTTACTTTATATCATTGAAGTTTATTTTGATATCATAGAAGAAGAGTGCCGCGAAATAAAACGTCAGCCTCCATGTACCTACACTATTCCGTCTCTTTTAGGAATACAAAAGGAAACGTGTTTATTAAATTAATTACAGATGTATTGTTTATTTCGACTAAAAGGGACCGTCTTAAACAAATACACAACTCGAAGGGTTCCGCACCCGTATACGATGTTAATTTACTTTGTATTGTAGGGCTGATAATTTGTAGGTAAACTTATCGTGAATTTTAGGTTGAAACAACAATAGGTCGATCAATAGCGTAATTTTAGATATACTAAACCTTTGTATGCAGGAAGCAGTAGGTAAGTATTAGCTTATATGTAATTCGGTGTATCAAAATATTTAAAAGTGGACGCCCGCGACTCCGTCCGCGTGGACTACAGAAAAAACAAAATGTCGAAATTATCCGGGATAAAAATATTTTCCCGGGATAAAAAGTAGCCTATATGTTAAGTGGGACCTGTCACAATATATTCTTGAAAACTGCATCGAAATCGGTTCAGCCGTTGCACAAATGCACAGACAAACCGACAAACAGATAAAAATTTAAAAAAATATTCTTTTGGGTACTATTATTGCGTTGATAAAGGTCTCCTATAATATTTTTTCTCATATATCTTCCATGTACAGACAGCGACCCGTTACATTTTTATTATATGTATAGAAGAAGATATAAATAGATTAATGTCTTCATTCGTATAGTTATTTTAATTATATATAGGGTATATAGGTACATTATTTGATTGAATTTTTAGACGTCTCAGAAATGACAAGAGATCAGTTTTAGCCCCAAGCTTTTACTTTTAGTTCTGTAATAATTAATATCTAGCACTTACATTTATGAGGAAAGGAGGACACATTATCTTATCAGAATATAATGATAAAGTCCGACGCTTCTATAATAAAATAAAATCTATGAAAAGATATAGTAGTTCTATATATTACCTAGTAGTATTAGTAGCCACTATTCCTTCATGCTTAGTTCTCTATATAACGTGAAAAGCTCTCTCCTGCCCAATTCCCACGACACTGTGCGACACGAATACAATACAGGATGTTTTTTTGTGGCCACCTTTAACGAAGGGTACGTATTCTATACATGAAATAAAGTAAGTTTATGACAAAAAAAATGCTGGGAAAAAAATATTTTTTTTGAAAAAAAAATTTAAATTCCTGATCGTGCGAAATTTATAGTGTCTAGTGTTTATGTTAGTTTTTTTATAGACAGATATTAATTATTTTTCGTAAAAATCCTGCTACGCGCGTCTATGTGCATTTATGCAGAAAAACGCAGTCTATTTACTCAACTTTGGACCCTAATATTTTGGAAACCAGACACTTCCCAGGTATGCTTCCATGGAGAAAAATGATCGTGATGATGAGGAGATTCCGTAGTTTTCGGGAACGTTGACGACCAAAAATCATCCTGTATTACCGAATCATTGAAGGGCTGTAAAAATTACATTGGTCTGCTTTTACGACTAATATACCCGGCTTACGATGATAAATTTCCATTAGCTATATAAGACCAATTTTTAAGCATATTTGCGACATTAAGTACGTACGATTTTAAATAAATTATATTGCTTAAAGACGTATTATAGTAAGAAAAGAATACAAGTAGGTAGATTCAAACAGGAAAAAAATTGTTTATATTAAAATAAAAAAAATAAAATATACTCGAGGAAGCTTAAAGCCTTTGGTTTCTATATACCTACTAACTTAAGGTTAGAATAGTTTGAATAAGAACGTTATCTTGGATCTAAATCCGTAAAAATTGGTCTATTCATAAAAGCGACCTTTGACTGACCAATCCTTTGAATGCCTTTGAATAAGAATATTTTTTATGTCAAGTCTTTACAAATAGACACCACACGTTTCATGCCTCCTAGCGTATGTATAATATCCTAGTCCCAGAGAGTATATATTTTTTTTACTTATATACTAGCTGCTTCTCGCGACTTTGTCCGCGTGGACTGCAGAATGAACCTAAGTTATTCTCCGTACTCTAACTAACTATAAATATGTTTAATAATGTGTCAAAAAGGAAGATTGGTGAAGTGTATAAAGCGTGAAGAGGTAACTAACAAACAAACTTTCGTATTACTAATATTTGGAATGTAAAAGTAAGGCTCACTACCCATGAGTCATAGAGAGCTGCGTAGATGGTCAAAAATACGCAGTACAGCCTTTAATGCTGCCCGGGGTGGTAGCGGACTTCGTGGACAGTACACATAAGTAAAAAACCTACAGAAACAAGATGGATTCCCTTTTATTATACCCTGAATATCTACTGTTTTTTTTAACGTGAAACCGCACCTACACATATTTTATAACTTAGAACACATCGCTGGAATAATATTAAAATTAAGCGATCCACTTCTTACATCCTCCTTCCAATCAGGAGTCGAGTCACGCGAAGAAAATATTTACACAGACCTTAGAACGATTTGTGATTCTTATTTAACGTAATTGGGTGCTATATAAGCGAGAATAAATATACCTTAAGGAGCTATAAGGTCGCAGATTGAAGTGTTCAAAAGTAATTTGAGGGCAACATGAGATTTAGTAAGCGCTGTAAGGTTGTTCGCAATTTTTTTTTACTTAATCACATTACTTTCTAAGCGAGGTTAAGTATATTTACAAGAGTTTCTAAATAAATTGAATTGTGACGCTGCGATATGTCTTATTTAAGGCTACCGGCAGGGATCGGCCAACTAAATTGCGTATCGTGGTACTCGCACTTTCACAACATTTCGGCCAACTTTGTTATTTGGTTTGATCAACTGAGATAATCGGTGAGCTTGCATAAAATAACTATGTTACATGTAGTCCGCCGATGCATGGTTGGCCAACTTTCTATAGGTACAGGGAGAAAGAAAATGTTTAGCGAAATGCTATTTTGACACACTTAATCCCATATTTATTTTTCACGATTGTATATTGAACATTCCTGTAAAAAATAATCTATACTATCTGAAAAAGACGTGTAATTTCGAGTCTTGAGTTTTGTGCATATAGGTTATAGAGGGCTGTATTTTCATAGCAATTAGTTTAACATACCTTACTTCTATACACCCTATAATAATTATTATTTTGATTGTATTATATTAATTATTATTTTTTGTGTTGTACTTTAACTAGAAAGCGTGACTAACAGCTAATTTCTATAACTGATCTTGAGAGATTTTTTGCATATCTCAGATTTAATTTTGAATTGTTTTTATACACAATTTAGGAATAAACATATCCGAGATTCTGTTTGATCTCTCGTTGAAATTGGCCGTAAGTGGCTATCGGATAGTAATCTGTTCTCCCCTGCCCTGTTGGTTGAGAAGCCTTTTGTATTTTATTACACTAGGCTTTACTTGATACATGGTCCGTATGTATTATTTTACAGGAAATTTTATGCATAAAGTTAAGTTTTAAATATGAAACTATTTTACATGGTGTTAACTTACGTTCGTCTAAGGATCATAATCATGCTTAGATTACAGAATACGAAATTATTTTTGATGACATAATAAGTAACCTATTTTGTGGATATTTGTGTTATGACATTAATAGAAGAATTAGTGTTTAGCTGAAAACAATCCGCATACATACTATTTCTTAGAGAGACTCCATGCGTATACTTAGTAAAACTTAGTAATATTAGTAAAGAGAGAGCTACCCACACTATAGGTTTTCTTAGATTTTTCCCTTTTATTTTTCCAACTAAGTAAATACACCGAAGAAATAAGAAAAGTACAAAGAGGTCACTCTACTTAGCAGACGTCTTATATCTATCCTATTCCTGCGAAATTTTATGCAAAATGAACTGCATAATAAACGAATAAAAGCATGATTGACATCGTTTGAAGTAGACTAGAATCTAATCATTGTTCGCTTCGTTTTATAAGGTATATTGTGTTTGCAATTCAGATGTTCATAGATATCTTTATGGTCGTTGAATATGAAACTAAGAAACTAGTCGAGAGATAATTTGTGTATTTTAATAGGTCGTGGATATTTTCTTAATAATTTTCTCACAGTTTTCTGAAATTGGTGCTCAGTAGCACTGTACTTATTGTAGTGTTAATCTTTTGAATAAATATCTCGTGAAAGGAGGTTTTACTTTCCTAACGCTGCAGTGCTGACCACTTTAAAAGAAAAATTAAAGGTGCACGTTCTTTGCGATGCTCTTTTGTTTTTGGCGCGTGCTACCTGCTCTTTTAAAAATAAAGTTATGGTTGGTTTATGTTTTTAGTTTTTTTTAATGCGGTGAGATCTTTTTTTATATATTTCTGTAGATGTTAAAAAGCATAGAATAGTTATTATTTGTCAAGTATCAGCTATAAAAAAACCTTAAAAAGTAAAAACGTATTAGGTACATGTTACGATAGAGGAAAATGCTTTTATCGAGAATTTAAAAAAAAAAAAAGATAAAAAAATCTATAATCTTCAACATTCTTTATCAAAATTTAGGTATTGACTAGGCAGGTGACCAGGTATTAATTACATATATGAGCTTTTCTGTACCCTAGGGTAAATAAATATTTGATTTGATTTAGTTGGTACGTGGTTGATACAATGCTGTTTTTTCTTCCACAGCCTACCTTATGCAACGAGAGATCATGTCTGGGCAGCCTGATGTCCTTACCCGGCCGGGGGGAGGTCCCAAGGGTACCGGAGGAGGTCCTCAGCGACGCCAAAGACTTTCTCGGACAGTACTTCGCATCTATACGGAGGTACTTAATTTACTTTTGACGTTCTTTGTCATGTATACTGAATGAGTATTCGGACTTTTAGACCTATTTGTACTTTCAGCAGCACTGTGTGTTCTATGTTTTTATGTGATTACTTCACTTTATGTACCAATAGCTGTTGAGTAGGTATCTAGATTTCAGGAAAAAAATATGGATAGAAGTAAGTTACGATAATGAAAATGAGAATAAAAAAAAAAATATATATATATATTTTAAAAAAAATTATATATATGTAATTTCAAAATAGAGAATTACATTCACATACGATTGTAGATTTTTGTTTTGACCTCAATTTCTCCAAATATGACATAAATAGCTAAGGAACTATGGGTTTCTTTGTCAGAGCAAACACCCCAGCCCACGAAGCTCGGTGGAAAGCGGTCCAGGATGAAGTAGCCGCCACGGGGACATACCAGCTGACGACTACGGAGCTGGTCTTCGGCTGCAAGTTGGCCTGGAGGAACGCTAGCCGCTGCATCGGTAGGATACAGTGGTCGAAACTGCAGGTGAGGGTTTCTTATGTGAATACATACGATTGGTCACACCGGTTATTAGGGTGTACAAATTGCACTTACACTTACATGTTGGCCTATTCGAATTCCTAGGTAGAGTGAACCTACCGCCCCGTCGTAAGATAAGTGTTGGATTTTTTTAATGGCACCGTGTTTCTTGGTACTCCAGATAGCATGTGAATGAATGAATGAAATGTTTTGTTTGTCTTCGAATATGAAATGTGTAGATTTATGAAATAAATGCATATTTTTGTACATACCTATCCATTATCAATTACTGGCACTTACAATATTATGGACGCATTAGTATGAATGAAATGATTTTAATGTTTATTTATTTATCGGGCGGTGTTTTTCCTGGTAGATAATTTGCATTAACAATAACATACGAAATTTACAGATATTTAATAACTAACTATATTATTAAAATAGCGTAATCTTTTCGCGTTATTTTCCATTTGACTACGTGATATAATACTTGTAGTCCAACGGATAAAGTGGTTTTTACAAGTTTAACATGACGAACAGGAAAAAATACCTTTGCCTTAGTAATCCCAGTTTATAGGTAGGTAAATCCGAGACTAAATACTATTTCCATTAATCTGAGGTCGTCTTCTGCAAAGTCTTCTTAGTTTATTTGCTGTTTACAATAAACATATCTTTGATATAAGGTAATAAGTAGGTATATCTTTTTTAACTTGGTAAATTTACTAGAGGTCACTAAGATAAATAACAAATATTTCGTTGGAAAATATCAAGCATTGGTTCATTAATCAATCAATTCATTTATAATATTCACGAAGTCATCTCTACATATGTAGTTAACTTTAATTTGTTCAGAAAACAATTTTTCTCATCGTAATAAATTAATAATTGTGAGAAAATATTGTTTCCTACTCTACTACATCCCTTTTCCACCTCCACTAGGTACTTGGAAAATTCAAATAAAACTAACTAAAGAGCACTTTATATTTCCAATACAATGCGTAAAAGCTAAGATGCAGCAACATATGATTCTTTTTAATAAGAATTTCATATTAGATTTCAATAGATTGAAGTACTTTTATAATTGTTAGAGGAAAATCTTGTTAAAGTTTTTGGTTTTTTTTTACAAATAACTTCAGCACTCGAATAGAAAATCGTATTAAAACATATTGTGATATAATGGTATGAAAGTTAAGATAGGAACCTACTTTAAAGTTTTTAAATTATAGGAATGTTAGATAATTGGTAGTAAAACATTATTTCCAGTGTCCTTGTAGTTTTAATATCCACTGCTATTTTCCCTTCGGGTGTGTGGCCCATAAGTACCACACACAGACATTCTGGACTATGATACCGCAAACAGATACCTACATCAAATCTGCAGTCCATCAAATTCGAGGATTACCTTCGTGTAACTCTAATATTATTTCCAAAAAAATTTCTTGTTCACAAGCATACTGAACTATGAACAACGTTTGAAAATAAATCGATTACACCAACTAGTGCCTAATAAAGTACCGTTCGAGTAAAATAGACGAACTAAATGAATTTGCCAACTCTAATGAGAAAACTCCCATTTCGTGGAAAAAACATGAGCAATTAACAAGTAGTTTTCGTTGTAGAGCTGTGCAGAAAAATAGTAATTGATTTTAGGAACCGCCTTTAAATAACTTAAATGAATTTCAAATCAAATTAATTGTGGTGGTAAGTGGTAAATCTATTTACAATAGTTGTAGGTAATCCTATAACATAAAATTTGAAAGTTAGGATGTTTGAATGTTTGTTACTCTTTCAGAGTGAAGTCGAATCAGCTAGTATTTTAGATATTTATGCACAAGAAGATAAGTTGTCAATGTTTATTCATTACCGCTTCTTGTCTCAGAGGGATCGAAAACTCTACTTGATGCCAATGCGGTACTTAATAATGACGAAAAGTATTAAAATTGAGAAATTTTATCATTTTCGTATAACTTTATATCCTATGCGACGGGCATAGCAGCAGACACAAACACATAAGTAATTTACTAAAAGTTCCTATGAATCAAGTTTTTATATGATAAGCGACGAACATTTTACCTACCAAATTTTACTAGGCAGACAAAATTGCATAGTTACACTAACTTCTTCAAACTAACAGCACAGAGCGCGCTTCAATAAACTATTTTATATGAATATGGCCACCACCCACCACATGCCCAATGCCCAGTCGCATCTGGATGGCAGAAAAGTCAATGGAAATCTTCTCGTGTTAGAATCATTATTTCGTATCCAAATCGGCATTGGATTGGGTAAGCACTTTATCAGTAACATCTTAACACATCATGACAAAGCGAAAACCAAGTTACACCTAAGCATCTTTCCCTTTGATTACTGCGAAAAACTTAATGTTACAACTTACTTTAGTAAGTTTTGTTGTAGAGACAAGTGTTGTACACATAGAGATGTAAGTAATTGATCGCTGTTTAGTTTTGCTATCTTGTTCACCATATTAAATAAATGAGAGGTACTGTTTTAAATTATTTTGATAGGTCAGACCCATCCCAATACTAGAATGCTTTGATTAAGCATTAATATACCGGATACATTCTTAGAGTAGCTTTCCTAGATTTTAAATTCATTCATAAGATTGATGGGCTTATTCTTAAACATTTAAATTTATTGGTTCACTTCACTTCATTTCTTCCGTGGTTAAGTAAGAGAGGGCTTAACTGGCATTACACTGGCTGACTCTTAAGCCGCCCGCGTCCCGATGTTCACGAGAACAGTTTCTAATTACTCCAACTCAACAGATTTTGGAAGAGTTAATCTCATTCAACGGTTGTTTGTTTGTGGTAAAATTAAATGATGATGAGATTGGATATAATTTAAAAAATGATGTTAAAATAGTGGTCGATTGTGACTTACCTATCTATACTTACTTAATGAAAGTAGCTCAGACAGAAAAAGACAGATAGAACAAATTTTATTTTTAAGCATGGCAGTCAGAATCAACCACATAGTCACAAATCGTAAATCTACTTCAAATTTATTTGCATCTTGACAACATGACATACGATGACATTCACCAAAAGTACGGGTTTACATAATAGAAGTGTTTACTGGCTGATAGGGCTCGTGTATCACAGGTGACCCGTGTCATCTATCAATCCACACAAGATAAAGTTAACCCTCGGGCTCTTAACCCCGTGGCTAAAGCCATAGCCTTTTATGTTGTTTTCAATTTGTATTTTCAATGATCCTACAAATATTATCTTTATTGACACAACAATTATTAATTTTAATACATAATAAAAGGTAGAGTAGAATGGATAAAGTCCAAAATAATATATATTTCTATTCATGACATAGGTACCTACTTTTATTATTCTAATGAAATATATGTTTTTGTTTCTAGGTAATACCAACTAGTGGCGTCATGGTAAAACAATAGGAATTAAAATTATAAATAAATCTTCTACAGTCATGATTCCATATAGAAACATAATAAATACGGGTTTGTTAATTCCTATGTTCAGAAGAAAAAATATACTAATGTACTCGTATTTACCTACCAATTTAAAACAAAATGATTTTATTTTAATCAGTAAATAATATCTAAGGGAAAACAATGTTAACAATTCACTCACAATCGCATTAATGTAGAATCCGCAAAGCCAATTGCAAACAAACCACGAAAACTCAGTTTTGGTTTATTTAAACAATACAGGTAGGTAAATGCCTGTGTTTATTTGATTGCAACCTCTATATAACAATGGTTTACGGTTAACTTTGTAGTAGGATCCTTATCGGCCATATGCCAATATTTGAGCAAAGTTAAGCATGTATTTGCATAATGTAGGGCCGAACCCGACTTTGCGAACGGGTCCCTTGTTGTGAGCAACAAGTTTATGAAAATTTAAATTTTCCGCCGCAAAACGACAGAATACTTCCTAATACTTTTATTCGCTGTATAATTTTCACTGTGTACCTTGTGATGTTATGTTACCTTCTGATAAATCGAAGATTATATTAATTGTCCTCTATCTTCTATTCCTTTAATTTTTTACAATTTGCCATCAGAAATTTCTATTTCCTCAAAAATACCAACCTTAGTATTGCGTTTTATTTCAATAGAATGTATTCAATTTTATTTCCTGAGTAAGATAAATCCATAAGAAAGTTAATCATTTTAGGACTATTGAAGTATGTACTACTTTAGAATATCTGTATCAATATTTTTTTACTGTTCAGGTTTTCGACTGCCGACAAGTGACGACCACTAGCGGGATGTTCGAAGCTCTCTGCAACCACATCAAATATAGCACAAATAAAGGAAACATCAGGTAATGTTGACATATTTATTAGAACATATTATTCAACAGTAGACTTTTCTAAGTAGAATAGAAAGGGTCGTATCATCGCCACCGCCTTAAAGGAAGCAACAGGTTATATTGACAAGTTCCTGAATGATTTCGTAGGTTCTGTTAACCTTATATTCCCTTTATTCGCAGTTATGCCATTAATAATGTGATAATAATAATTAAATTACACGCCAAATTATTTGCTCTAGTCCCATTGTACAGCCAACATTCTGATATATACCCACAAGATATCCTTCTCCAGATTTTCTTACTGGATCACACTAGTACCTATACATTTTAAGTACGAAGTTGCATTAGTTCATTGTACTTACTAATTTATTCGTACTTCTGTGGATATGTGGTATGATTTTAATATTTTTCAAAAGACATACAGTATACTCGTATGTTTAACATTAAAATTTCAACACTATACTTAAATATACAAATTTTCCCATTCTCATAAAGATACCATTCCACAGATCGGCAATAACAGTATTCCCGCAACGTACCGATGGCATGCGCGACTACAGGATATGGAACCCTCAGCTCATCAGCTACGCGGGATACCGCCAGGCCGATGGAACCGTCATCGGGGACCCAATGCATTGTGAGTTCACCGAGGTTAGTACCAGGCTTGCATAGACTATGGTGAACTAGGATCCTGATTCACCATAGCAATTCGAATTGCGGTTAGATACATTTAGTCAAGGAAGGGCGAAGGAGCATGGGTAGACCAGCAGTTGGTGGGACGGCAGTATTGCCAACATCTTCGGATTCCTCTGGATATTCACCTGGTTCGACTGGCACTGGATCAGAGAAGTTAGCGCAACATTAGGAAGGCAACAAAGCTGACAATGATGACAGTCAGACAGACCCTCTATTGCACACCCATATTTCACCTGTTACTCATGTTAGCATCTAGTCCCTAGGAATGTGCCTACCGCTAAGCGGTATAGATTTGCGAACCGTGTTTAATTTTAAAAATATGTAATTATCAATAATAGTAGGTAAATACATATACATAACTATAGTTAAAATTAGCATAATCAATTACCCGGTGCAAATGCAAGAACGTGGAATTGGATTCCCTGTTCATTCATCAATACGAGTACACTGTTCATTGAATGAATTTCCTTGTTGATTATAGAAACTACGCACAAAGCTCTTTTACCATCAAAGTAGCTCATTTGTATTCAAAATCTCTTCCTCCATTATTTCATTTCCAAAACCCAATTCGGAAAAATTTATTGCTGTGGAAACACATTTCGCTGCTTTTATTGAATAAATTAGTTATTTTGGAGTGTTTGGGCAATGGTATAATAACAAGTAACAATCCTTCTTATTATTATAACGACGGCCGATTGGTGTAGTTGGTAGTGGCCCTGCTCGCTGCGCCACAGGTCCTGGGTTCGAATTCCGGTAGGTGCAAATATTGATATGATGAATATTGATGTTGTTTCCGAGTCATGGATGTTTATATACTTATCTGTGTATTTATATACCGTTGTTTAGTACCCACGACACAAGACCTTATGGATCTTAATGTGGGACTAAGTTAATGTGTTGTGAAGTGTGTAAATTATTGTTGTTCAGAAGAAGGTGGTCTGTAATAATAAATTGACATAGAAGCTCAATATCATGAATTCCGTTGCATAACCCTGAATAGAATGTGACAAAATTAATATAAAAAAAAATTAAACTGTAAAAACAAATATTAGCTTCTTTATTATTGTTTACTTTATTTTAATACTAGCAGCCCCCGCGATATGGTACGCGTGAGGGAGCATTGCACCAAATTCATATTTAAAAAAAAATGAAACTGTAAAAAAATATTAGCTTCTTTATTATTGTTTACTTTATTTTAATACTAGCGGCCCCCGCGATATGGTACGCGTGAGGGAGCATTGCACCCGTGCGTATCCGGGGTAGGTCCCTATGCTAGTTATACATATAAACTTTTCTCTCGAATCACTCTATCTATTAAAGAAAACCGCATCAAAATCCGTTGTGTGGTTTTAAAGATCTAAGCATACATAGGGACAGACAGACAACAGGACGACTTTGTTTTATACTCTTACGAGTAATATGTAATGATGATTATTACCACATATTCAAATGATACCAGTTATTCGAACGGGATTATTTTTAAAGGCGAACAACAAGTGGATTACAGGGTGCAATAGCTAAAAAAATTAGTTAACGTAACAAATATTACAAAATAACATTTGACAGAAAATAATATGGACCATCTGACGAAATCACACTATGTTTATTTAAAAAAAAGTTATTTTTTTTGTAATACATACTATGTTGATTTATTTATTACTTTTGTTTCAGTTATGCATAAAACTGGGTTGGAAACCACCGAACACTCCGTGGGATATCCTGCCACTTGTGCTGTCCGCCAACGGGAAAGACCCAGACTACTTCGAAATACCCCGAGAACTGGTCATGGAGATAAACATGACACATCCCACGTAAGCGTTTGATACCGATTTACCTTGATTTTCATTACCTCGCTCAGTTCTATTTAATATGCAGGTATAATATGAGATAAATTAATTAATAGGTAGACAATTAAGATATTACATACACAAATAACTTCACGCCTATGTCCCATGGTGTCGGCAGACGTACTAACTACATACTAAATGGAGATATTAGGTATTTAGGTAGTACGTTCCCAGCATACCTATCTTTTTCGCCTCGTTCACTTTAATTATGTTCTTCATACATGCTCACCGGTTTCGGGTGATTTTGATTATTAAGATTAATCTTTTGATTATGTAACATTTAGAAAACTCTTAACTACACAATAAGTATGGTCCATTTTGCTCCAGGGATGTCTCACTATTCTTGTTTTATTAAAACCAAAACAAGAGCAACTTTTGTTGTTGATAGTTTTTATTTCAATTTCTTTTTCTAAACACGATTTATGACTCGATATGTACCTTACATGGCCACTAACATGCAACGCGTCCATTTCGCGTTTCATCACAAATTTACACCGACATAAAAAGGCGGGGAATGCATATTGTGTTGTGGAGTAAAGGGCCGCAAATAGGTAAACGCACCGCCCATACAGAGTAGATTGCTTATCGTAAACTTGTGGTCCACCCAGTGATCTCCAATCTGCCTTTACTGCTCATAAATAACCCATACAATAACGTACGGTATTGATAATGTTAACAGGCGGTTAATGCGATATAAAATGGCGTGATAAGTTGTAATCGACCCGTAGAGACCGGTGTCGGTAAAAATATTTCGGGATTACCAGACCTCTGTGAATTTATAGAAGGAAGGCGATATTGGGCCATTTTTTCAAATACTTTCCGATTCTCAAGGGATTTTCCTCGAGATATTTACCAGATTCCTTTTATTATTATATTTACAAATTCTGAATAGCTTCTTGTATTTGCATTATATTATACTTTTATTGAAATTGTACCTTTTTTAGAATGATAAGAAATATTTATAAGTTTTTGTTCAAATGTATACGGTTGAATTGAGAAACCTCCTCCTTTTTTGAAGGCGGTTAAAAACATGCAAACAACGGGATGGTTTGGCATTAATTAACTTTCATTCCGTTACATCTTATACCCATAATGTAATACATATTAAATATCTAAAATTATTTAAATATTTACAACTTAATACCTAATACTTTAACAAAGTCATCTTTAACTATTTAAATATTAATAATTATCACTTATTTTTTGGAGTCGGTGCCAGCCTAGGTACCGTAGTCTGTTTTGTTGATGGACGCGCGCGGCTGGCAAAGCCACACACAAGGAAAAATACAATACGGTGTAGTAGGCAGGGCACGCGGTAATGCAATTTCCTATTCTTGGTTTTACTATGAATTTTAGTGTCGGTCAGTTTTCATAATTACATTTATTTGTTTGGCTGGCACCGACTTAAAAAAATAAGTGATAATTATAAATATTTAAATAGTTAAAGATGACTTTGTTAAAGTATTAGGTATTAAGTTGTAAATATTGAAATAATTTTAGATATTTAATATGTATTAAGTAGAAAAATTAGTTACGTTATTTATCGCTTTTTAGTTAAAGTTTGAAGTCGGTAATATTTTTTTAAGTCAGTTTATTTCTCGATTTTTAGTTGTGTTAATGTTTTGTGGACTTAAATAGATGCTAGTTTATACAGGGTGATTTTTGGTCGTCAACGTTCCCGAAAACTACGCAATCTCCTAATTATCACGATCATTTTTCTCCTTGGAAGCATACCTGGGAAGTGTCTGGTTTTCAAAATATTAGGGTCAAAAGTTGAGTAAATAGACTGCGTTTTTCTGCATAAATGGACATAAACGCGCGTAGCAAGATTTTTCACGAGAAATAATTAATATGAAAAAACTAGCATAAACACTGGACACTATACATTTCGCCCGATCAAGTAACAAAAAAATTGTTTCAAAAAAATTTACATCGTTTCTCTGCATTTTTTTGGCATAATCTTACTTTATTTGATGTAAAGAGTACGTACCCTTAGTTAAGGGTGGCAACGAAAAAACACCCTGTATACTTAAGGATTTCATCGTTACCATCTCAGGAGTAGTACCTACCCGTATAAGTATCACGTTAGCCCTACATATATAGTTTCCATCGACAATTGCAGTACTGTCCCCTAACTCCTAACCATCAAGGAGTTCTGTAGCTTGACCATCAGCACAGCAGCATCAGATGTTGATTAAAGTATACCTCACAAGCAACAAGTTAGCCCTACATACTACTATATAATTTCCATCGACCAATTGCCGCACTGTCTCTCAACTCCTAACCGTTAAGGAGTTCTGTAGCTTCATCATCAGCACAGCAGAATCAGATGTTGATTTAAATAACACGTTAGCCCTACATACTACTAAGTAGTTTTCATCGACCAATTGCAGTACTGTCTCCTTACTCCTAACCGTTAAGGAGTTCTGTAGCTACATCATCAGCACAGCAACATCAGATGTTGCTTCGAGTTGCACGTTTGCCTTACATACTAATAAATAGTTTCCATCGACCAATTGCAGTACTGTGGAGTTCTGTAGCTTCATCATCAGCACAGCAGCATCAGATGTTGATTCAAGTAACACGTAGGCCCTACATACTACATAATAGTTTTCATCGACCAATTGCAGTACTGTCTCCCAACTCTTAACCGTTAAGGAGTTCTGTAGCTTCATCATCAGCACAGCAACACGAGATGTTGCTTCGAGTTGCACGTTTGCCCTACATACTAATAAATAGTTTCCTACGACCAATTGCAGTACTGTGGAGTTCTGTAGTTTCATCATCAGCACAGCAGAATGAGATGTTGATTCAAGTAACACCTTAGCCCTACATACTACTAAATAGTTTTCATCGACCAATTGCAGTACTGTCTCCCAACTCCTAACCGTTAAGGAGTTCTGTAGCTTCATCACTAGCACAGCAGCATCAGATGTTGATACGAGTTACACGTTTGCCCTACATACTACTAAATAGTTTCCATCGACCAATTGCAGCACTGTATCCCAACTCCTAACAGTTTAGGAGTTCTGTAGCTTCATCATCAGCACAGCAGCATCAGATGTTGATTCAAGTAACACGTTAGCCCTACATACTACTAAATAGGTTCTATAATTGACGGAAATATCGGTGAACATACATAAAAAAAATATATGTATACATACAGACGAATTGAGAACCTCCTCCTGTTTTTGAAGTCTGTTAAAAAGCTTAGCGACAGCTATTCTATCAAGTTAACGTGACAATATCGGAGATTCTTCATCAAGAAAAAGTTTTTAAATAACGCTGTTATCTAAGTATTCCTATCACATTTTTAACGAAACGTAAAAATACATCATAAACGAGTCGCAAAATGTTTTCTTACACTGTAAGCATCGTAAAATCACTACGAGTACGACCCAGATCCTAACGAAGTATGTTATTAAATATTTGATCAGATAGTACAAGAAATTGAATTGATTAGATATTGTGAAAGAGCTTATTTTGTTTGTTGTATAATCTATGAACTATGTTTCCTTAACATGACAAATAAGGTTTATAAAATTATTAATAAAGAAATGGAAAACAAAATCTTCATCCGAGTGGGAATCGAACCCACGACCACTGCAAACCGTGCCAGCCGCTCTAACCACTGAGCTACCGGGTCAATTACGGATGACGAATTTTACCATCTCTTTTCTAAATTACATATTGGCAACGTTATTTTCCATCCCAATACTAGCCAAATCTCGGCACACAAAGCTGAATCCCTCAGCACAATGTTTAAAGATGAAACGATCAACCATATCCTAACGGATTATATTAATGGAGAAGTATTTTTATAAATTTATCTTAGTCGAGATATTATAAATTATAAAATTATATTTACAATTTAATTATTAATAGAAAATTGAATCGATAAATATATAGGTAATCAATGCCAAGAGCGATAAGGGCGTTTATAATAAAATTGATAGCCGATAGGTAAGAGAAATATTAATTGTCATGTCTAGGTAGTATTCGATTCTTTATTTTGCTAATCATTTCTAAATGCGTGCTGATCATGTGCTTTATCTCATAACCAGGTACTCATGGTTCGAAGAGTTGGAACTACGCTGGTACGCTTTACCAGCTGTCTCCAACATGCGTTTCGACTGCGGTGGCATCGAGTTCACCGCCAACGCCTTCAACGGGTGGTACATGAGTACGGAGATAGGCTGCCGGAACTTCTGTGATACCAACCGCTTGAATATGCTTGAGGTTGGATATACACATAGACGCACACACTTAATTCTATTTATTAGGTTTTGTATTTTCATGATTTTGAATTGTATCCACTTTTTAATTGCTTTCTTGGTTTTTTTTTGTTTAGTAGTATCCAGAGGTCAATAATATCTGGAACTTTATTATTAAACTAGATCAAAACTAAAGGTACCACTGTTGCTTGCCCTAATAATGGCAGTTCAAACCACAGTTTAAATGGTAGAACATGATAATCGAGTGGGCTACAAGTTTTGGGGTTTCAATAACTGAAATGGATTTCTTGTTCCAATTTACTAGGGTCAGCCTATGGTTAAAATGTTCCCATTAGGGCACAAGATAGATTTGCATAATAATTTTAAATTATAGTTTAGTGTGGGTTTCAAAATTGCGCGGTACGAAATATACATAACATAACGTATATGTTATAGTTTACTTTTGCTAAATATTTGCTACGTTCAACGATAGCGCGATCCCCTCCTGCTAATTTTATTTCTAAGAAAATTACCCAAATCTAAAGATCGTCATTTGTTTATGAAGACAGTTGCCCAGAAAATTGGGTTAGACACCCGGACGCCAGTCAACCTGTGGAAAGACAAGACCCTGGTGGAGGTGAACGTGGCCGTGCTGCACAGCTTCCAGCAGCACAACGCGACTATCGTCGACCATCACACCGCTTCTGAGAGCTTCATCAAGCACCTCGATAATGAGAATAGATTACGGTATGTTTGCTTTAGGGTCGGTTTATATCTGACGAAAGATGCGTCGAGCGTATCTCCAGGTATAGGCAAACGTACGCTCGACGCACTAACGTATCATCGGTTGAACCGTGATGTGTGAACATGAGTCGAGTGTTTTTCTATACATTTTGTCTGTTGATGATGATGATGATGACATTATGGTACACACGGCTTTGCTCCCGAAAACGAGGCATCCAGAATTACATGATCACACAGTCATGTCATAAGAGAGATCTCTCCGACCGTATTTCGGCCAAGGTGACCGATCTCTACGGAAATTAGCCAGGTACGCAGGAAATATTATAGTGCACAAGTGTGTGCGCAAACACAGATGCACTTTCTATTCCGTCACTCATAGTCCGATGGGACGGAAATCCGACTCGACAGGAGAGAGATCAGGCGCAGGACCAATCGTTTTTCGTGCTTTCCGAGGTACGAGCTAAGTGACAATTTTACAACATTAAAATCTGTACATGAAGTAAATTCATTGGTACAGGCCCGTGACAGGGATCGAACTTATGCCTCCCGCTTGGAAGGCGCACGTCTTGGGCTACCACCATTGGGCTATCACCGCATGTTTAGCATATAGATGTAGGAGACCAGTGGCAAGTTGTTAGTTCACATTTGAAAGAAAACCTTTGAATTGCTAACAGCCGATTTCTATAACTGATCTTGAGAGATTTTTTGCATATCTCAGATTTAATCTTCAATTGTTTTCATACAAAATTTCAAATTAGGAGTAATCAAATCCGAGATTCTTTTTGAGCTCGCGTATTGAAATTGACCGTTAGTCGACTCATACGACATGCTATTGTATGATTCTGATTCAAAAGTAATATATTAGGGTGAAGACACACGGAATGTAATTTAACTGCATGTCGACTGCAAAATTGCAGTTCCGATGCAGTTGCTGTACGTAACGTACCGTGTAACTGCACACCAACTGTAATCAAACTGCACGTTACATACAGTTGGCTTGCAGTTTCATTGCAGTCCGTGTGTCTTTACCCTTACTTGCGAAGTCTCTTTTTATATCTTCGTGAGAAATGTTTCTCTTCTTAACTTAAATCATCATCAAAGCATCTCTAAAATATGTGTTTTGCAAGTTGTGTGTATTTGTAGAGTTAGTTTCTATTTAGTCACATACATTTTCTGCATTATGATAGGATGTTGTGGGACTTGCGGTTGCTTTTGTGACATAATGCTATTAACTTTATCTAGAACGTGCTATGAAAAATAGAAAATTTAATAAATATTTTACGGTAATTTATTATATTGACTGCAATGTTGATTCCATCGATATCTACAACTTTATTTTTAACTAGATATTCTCTAAATGCGACCCCGTTCGCGTAAACTAAAAATAACATAAGTAGGTAGTCTTATTTTTCGAGACAAACTTATTTGGCATGATATTAGTATGGATAATAGTTACAGATTAAAAGTGCCGATATTAATAGCTATCTACTTATAATAAGGAAAAATAAATAAACCGAAGGACTCAATTATATGCCTTAAGTCTTTTCATGGTTTTGTTTTATGTGCATAGGACGAGAATAGATTCTCTAATATTCTAATAAAATACCCTATGATAAGAATAGTCACTAAATTATGACCGCAATATAACACCGGGCTCTATGTTGAAAATCAAATAAATTTGCTCATATTTATCGCAATAAATTATGGCTCAAAGTAACATCACATCGCAAAACACCGAGCGAACATAAACAATGGAAGGTGGGAATATTCCCCGAAATTAATAATACAAGCACATTATTAAGCTATAAAACTATCAACACGGGAACCTTGCAGTAAGGCTCTGTGCATACATACGGCTACGATCTATACAGGATGTAACACTAAGGGTATGTTAAGCGAAAAGCTATGTAAATAACCCACTATAGAGAACCTATTTCCGAAATTTGAGACTCGAAATCACATGTTTATTTTTTAAGATTGTATGATCATTCCTGAGTTGTTTAGGAATTCTCCATACAGTGGAAAAATAAACATGTGATTTCTAGTCTGAAATTTTATGGTTAAGTTCCTTTTAGTGGTCTATTATATTACTTTTCACTTAACATACCCCTTTTGTTACACCCTGAATACATTTTAGCTTTAACTATCATTATTCTAGTTATAATAGCTCTCACGGTTAAATACCTGCCTTCCAATCAGACAGTCACCAGTCCATATATAAATATCAAATACTAATACACATCAGTCTATTGCAGTCCACTGCTGGACGCAGACCTCCCCAGGGCACACAAGGCTACTGTCATAGGGGGGGTTTTGCCCATAGTTCCCACAAGACTATGCTGTCAACACAGGAGCTACTTTAATCGCATCTTACGATAACCACGGGCAGACATCGGGTGATGCTATTTTCCTCTGCCATACGGTATTCGGTCGACACCACACCGTAAATGTAAATGTCGAAAAAATCGTAATGGCACTGAACCCAAAAGTAATAATGGTATTAAAGCAGGATGTTGATTTCGGTGCAGTATTTGGAACTTCCAAACACTAATGCCAACATATATCGGTTCTAAAAATAAAGTTCCAACAGCTATTGCAGGAAATCGTATGCGTTTGTACTAATATCATATTATTACAGAAAATATTTGCCATATGCGTCAACATATTGTATACTCGTAATTTATACAAAACCTAGTTCACATAAGGTTCTATATTTATGCCGCGGATACAAAAATAACAAGACGAGTGAATATTGTGCAACGGAATGTAACAATTTTATTAAAAAATAACAGGTTATCAAACAGAAAAACAAAACATTACTTCGGAATATTGCATAAAATATTTTACATTGATAATATTTGTGTTGATTTTATGTAAAATGTTTTAAAATTTGCACACAGCTCTGGCTGCCCTGCCGACTGGATATGGATAGTGCCGCCGATGTCCTCATCCATCACCCCAGTCTTTCATCAGGAGATGGCGTTATACTACCTAAGGCCGTCCTATGAATATCAGGTTAGCGACGGTTATTTATATCTTCCCACATTCCTAATAATAGAACGCTAATTTCGGTTCAGTTTAACGTGGGGTGGGATTTAATCGTTTCTTTGTTCAAATCGAAAAAAATATAAAAACTGGGTTAGCCAAAAACGGGAACATGACCATGAAAGAGATCCTATAGCCACGTTTAGCATATCGGGGCCAGACGTAAAAGATTATTGGCAAGTTCATTAACTATTGCACTTAAATTGATCTGTTTTTTTTGTGAACTTAAATCAGTTTTATTATTTAGGAGGCGGCTTGGAAAACCCATCAATGGCAGAAATCAAAACCTATAACCGGAAAGAAACCTATAAATAGAAAGTTCCACTTCAAGCAAATTGCAAGGGCTGTCAAATTTACATCCAAATTGTTCGGTCGAGCCCTGTCTAAGCGAATAAAGGCTACTGTTCTTTACGCCACCGAAACTGGGAAGTCCGAACAGTATGCTAAGGAGCTCGGAGTTATATTTGGACATGCTTTCAATGCTCAGGTAATCGATTATTGATATTTAGTTAAATTAAACCGATGAATCACTATTAGGTACTAAATAGAAGTAAAAAAATAATGAGTCATACTGAGGAAGGTAGTCTTCGATCTGTCTATGATTAGAATTGGAATAATGAATGGAATAATAATACAATTTAAATTTATAAATTAAAAAAGACATATATTAATATAACTTTGGTAATTTTTTGTAGGTTCATTGCATGGCCGATTATGATATAACGTCGATAGAACATGAAGCTTTACTTCTAGTTGTAACATCCACTTTTGGCAACGGTGACCCTCCTGAGAATGGTGTGGTAAGTGATTGGTTCATACTATATCTAACAATTTAACTATAAACATATATCAGTAACATATAATATTTCGTTTTTAAGGCTTTCGGGGAGCATCTTTGTGAAATCCTGTATGCTGATCAAGTTGGAGACGAATCACAAGGGTAATTTCAAAAGTATTGTAAACTAACATTCATTACCTATAATTAATTTGCAAACCAACAAACAAATAAAATAAATGCGTTTTCAGGAATAGCCAAATGATGACACCAAAGACTTTCATAAAAGCTAACACTCAGATTGATTTCCAAAAATATACCGTCTCCAATCCAAAGCAGTTAAGCCGGCTGGAATCTCTTAAAGGTAACTCAGCAGGTACTTGTACCTTTACTTTCCATTGCATCATATAAGATTTTGCGAATATTTAAAAGATGTTTTCAGCTACATAATAATTGCTATCTTCACATTACGAGTAAAACTTAGTTAAACTGTTTTAATTGATTTTGACGAATTCAATCACAGGAAGCACTACAGACGCAGTATCCATTGATAGTTTTGGTCCGCTGAGCAACGTTCGGTTTGGCGTGTTCGCTCTGGCTCGAGTGCGTATCCAAACTTTTGCAACTTCGGAAAATATGTGGACAAGTTGCTGGGTGACCTTGGCGGGGAACGAATCCACGACCTCGCTACCGGTGATGAGATGTGCGGACAAGACCAAGCCTTCCGGAAATGGGCCTCTAGTGTTTTTAATGTGAGTTACATTGTCTACATTAGATATATTGATACGATTAAGATTGAAAGATACGGTAGTGGTTGTAATAGAAGTACGTAGCTTGTAATTATATAAATTAAAAATGGGCAGAATAATTACATTATGCGTTTCTAACTTTCGTCTTTATCTTTAGATAAATCATTATGTCATAGCACAAAATAATTTACAGGTATCATGTGAAACATTTTGCCTGGATGACGATGAAACCCTACAAGAAGCTAAAAGAGCTTTAGGATCTGTAGCACTAAGTGAGGAGACAGTTCGCTTTGCCTATCCTGGTGGGAAAGCACCGGAAATCATTGAGGCTTTACAATCGGCTTTGAATAAGAAAATGGTCACTTGCATTGTCAAAGCTAATAAAGATCTAGGAGATGCATCTGCTGAGCGATCAACGATATTTATTGACTTGGAACCAACGGTGAGAAATGAATATCTATGGTTGTATAGATTGGATGTTAATGTTTACGTTGTTTTGAATGCCATATTGTTTTTCAGAATGAAATTAAATATGAACCAGGCGACCATGTGGGTATAATGGCGTGGAATAGAAAGGAACTGGTTGATATTATCATGTCACGAATCAGAGATGTCAACGACTTTGATGAACCATTGCAATTGCAGCTTATGAAAGAAACACATACATCTAGTGGTAATCATTATTATTATAATTTTTTAAATAATATTGTGTGATGTTTGAAGTATTTTGCTCTTCACTTAATACGTTATAAATATACAGGTCCAGTTAAATCGTGGGAGCCGCATGAGAGACTTCCAGTAGTCAACGTGCGTGATTGTTCACAAGATTTCTTGATATAACTACTCCACCAACAACAATGTTACTTCAGTACTTGGCGAAAACTTGTGATAATGATGAAGAAAGAAAACAACTTATCATGCTTTCTAATGTACGTATATACAAAGAAAGATATTAGGACAACAAAACACATAATATTAGCTAAATGTCCACATGAAATATGTATTTGTATGCTATGCCAATTTTAAAATTACTTGTACTTTCTTTGACGCTAATGTACATAATTATATCTTTAATCCAACTTTGACCCTAATTATGTTTGTTATTTAATAAACCCTAATAAATTCCAAGGACCCAGCGGCGTATGAAGATTGGCGTCATTACCGTTTCCCGACGTTAGCTGAAGTTCTAGAACAATCCCATCAGCCAGGCCCAGTGCGTCGTTATTAGCCGCCCTACTTTCACCTTTACAACCACGCTTCTACTCTATATCGTCATCACCGATCGCTCATCCCAAGCGATTACACCTCACAGTCGCAGTAGTCACCTACAAGACACAAGGTCAGCTATCCAAAAATTATCTGTACAATCACCGTTAATGTTTCACGGTTTATTATTGTTTCCCACGTATAAACGTTTGTAATGAAATTCCGTCGAATTACGATTACGAGACTACCTATTTTAAATCTTCATTGACGCTTGTTACACGGTCATAATGTCGTATTTTAATATAAGTATATGAGTTTACTCATGAATAAGGAAACACAGTGTTTTAACAATAGGTTAATAATACTTTTACGTAATCCCTGCTACTGATCGACAAGATAATGTAAAGGTTTTTTTATGATAGAATTTGCGTCATTTTAATTAGAAAATATGTCTCAAGGGTATGACGTTGTTGTTAATTGGATCACTACTAAAAATAAATTATGTCCAAACAGATGGTGAAGGCCCTGTTCATTACGGCGTTTGTTCAAATTATCTAATGGATCGGAAGCCTGGCGATGAAGTACAACTGTTCATTCGAAGGTAAAATAACATAAAACTCTCGCGAACCCACCTTGATTAAAATTAACCAAAACTTACTTTGGTTCTGTTTTTACAGTGCGCCTAATTTCCATCTTCCCCAAGATTTGACGCTGCCGTTGATCCTAATAGGTCCCCGGTACTGGAATTGCCCCATTCCGAGGATTTTGGAATCACCGAAGGGCTCTTATAAACTCCCGGACTCGTCCTACCGCTGGTCCGGTGTGGCTTTTCTTTGGATGTCGAACTAAAACTATGGACTTATATCGCGAGGAAAAGGAACAAGCTTTGAAAGATGGAGTTCTTCCAAAGTTTTCCTTGCTTTATCGAGAGAGAATACTATACCAAAAGTAAGTTCAGGGTGCAAAGCTAATGCATAGTATAAAGAAATAGTTTCAATTCAAATCACGAAACCCTATTAGAAACTGAGTTAGCACATATATTTATACATTTACAGATGTATGTTCAAGAACTAGCAGAACAAGAAGGTTTCGAAATACACGACTTGCTATTAAATCGAGGGGCTCACTTCTATGTATGCGGTGATTGTAAAATGGCAGAAGACGTACATCAAAAGTTGAAAGGAATAATAAAGAAACACGGCAATATGACTGATGAGCAAGTGCAGAATTTCATGTTTATACTAAAGGTAAATATTTTTGGTGTGATTTTGCTTAGTTTTGAGGACTTTTTTACTATGACTTGTAACTTACGAGTACTTCTTAATGATTTTAGGAGGAAAATCGCTATCACGAAGATATCTTTGGCATCACGCTGCGTACGGCTGAGGTCCACAGTGCGTCTCGAGAATCTGCCCGTAGGAACAGAGTCGCGTCGCTACCATGACGCCGGTCCTCCCGGTTCTATGCCACCCCACTTACCTAACCTACGAGAATTATGGACTACATTGATGGGACAAATTCTTTCATGACTCAAATACTTAGCGCATTTTGTTTTAAAAAAATATTTTCTTAACATTAATCAGGGAAATTGTGGTTGAACCTAGTTTGGCCCGTTTTGGTACTCTATCATTTGTAACGCTGTGGAATATTGTGATACCATAAGTATCAATATAAAACTGTTTCGAGATTACAAAATTAAATATTGTAAATTATTTAAATTTTCCAGCGATACTAATAATAATAATACGGTAATAATAATTCCAGTAATACGGAAAAATATCAGAGTCGTTCACTTCTGTTTTGACATTGCAATTTTTGGAGGTCATAAACATTTCATGTAATCGTGTGAAATATAGTTTTGCTATTCAAAATAACTATTAAAGCATGATAGAATATGATTTTGATGTCCAAAAAATCAATGTCATTTTTTTTCACAGATAAGTTCATTTCAGGATTGACTTATATGAATTAAAATAAACTATTCTATTTGGAAAAGGCTCAAGCAGGGTGAAAATTATTAACGCACAAATGCATTTTATCTCATTGAACCAAACAGAGTGCCTAAATGCAGAATTTTCTTGATCTTGTTTTTGCTCTTTTTGAAATAATTTGAAATACATAGTCATATGTACTTATTATAAAAAGTGGGGCTTTGTAAACTTTACGACGACTGCTTCTAATAAATTGGAAGGTACTTACTAAAGTTAGCTTGCTACACGACTCTGTATAGAATTTAAGAATTTGATGCAGTTAACATTCCATTCTCGTTTGTGATAATATTAGAAAATATATAAGATAAATAAAATATCATAATTTTATCAATCAATATAAAAATCGTACTTAATAAATTATTATATCGTGTTATTGAAACTCTTTCACTAGTATTCTATTTACACATTTTGTCCATATAAAGTGTTGAATCAATCCGTTACTAAAAAGCTTATTGTAAAATTAATTAGGGAATAGAATATTTTTTGGCATTTATTAAAAAATACATATACTTACTTAAATAACGAATCTTTAACTTTTAAAAATACAACGATTATTTAATTTATTGCCAAGATGTACAGATTTATTTGTATAATATTCTTGTTTTATTGTCTAATACTATAATAATTTTCTGCTGTAAATAAGATACATATTGATACTACTTATATTTTATATGTTTAATAAAATAATACAATTACTATTTTAATGATTGTATGAATGTCAACAGTAGCACTAATTTTACTGTTGCTTTAAAAATATAAAAGTAATTAATAATTTCATTTGTGAAGAAATACAGGGTGCCGAATATCATATTTTTTTTTAGAAATTAAATAATAGTAATTATTATATGATATACAAGGTTCTCATATCATAATATTGCCAAATTTCCTTCAGAAAATCTTTTTGTGGTAAAGATAAACGGTCTGTGCTTCTAGGTGTGAATGTTACATTTTGTGATCCTCTTGCTAGTCTAAGAAATGTATTCATATTTTATATTATTCATGTTAAAAGAATTAATATACAACACAGTTTTTTCTGATAACTAATATTTCTATATAAATTACACATGATATCTTAGTAATATCCTTACCGGTTTTGTAACTGATGGAACTATTATCTACCAAAAATATTAACTACATATTCGAGACTTCAAATAATTATAATAATAAATTCATATCACTGCGATTATGAATAAGTCGCACGGATTCATTTGAAAAAATTTATAATAATA
>CP053157.1:14539537-14667560 GCA_014607495.2 Carposina sasakii | reverse complement strand
AATTATATTTTTTGCACAGCATTATATTTATTTGTAACCCTGGGACTGCCATTACTTTCTGTTGCTCGAATTAAATAGAAAATTGTATAGATTTCTTTGATTTCTACTAAAAACACATGCAATCATTTGTAGTGTTAGACTAACGTGATCAAATGTAGCGGTTCCTGGCTTTGAGAATAGAAGGTATTGTAAAATTTATAAAGTGCATAAGAAGCATAGTGAAACCAGAGCCACTCCCCCGTAGTGTCTGGCGGCGCCATGGTCGCCGGGCGCGCTGGCGGCGCCGCCGGCGTACTGGCCGCGTGGTCGGCGCGGCGGCAGGCGCTGTGTGTGGGCGGTGCGGCGTCCGCGCTGCGTGTGTGGGACCTGCGGCAGGAGATGCTGCAGGCCGACTACGACACGGGTAACCACTACACTAATGCTCTTTTCCCATTCTCCTTGAGGTCGTCGTAAGATGTAGTCTTGTTTCATACTACATATCTATACTAATATTATAAAGAGGTAAACTTTAATTGTTGTTTGTTATTTGCAGCGAATAGGCTCCAAAATACTGGACCGATTTCAAAAATTCTTTCACCGTTAGAATCCTCATTGGCCTGGATGATTATAGGCTATAGGGTTTCCGTGATTTCCACTGAGCTGGAATAAACATGAATTAAATTAATTTTTTTTTAACCATTTGACGCATGGAGGTATATGTTTGACATACACCATAGAATAACAAGTCCCAGAAGAAGTCCTCAATGACAGATTTATTCCGAGTAGTGAAGTAAAAACGAGTCGAAAATCCGCATCTTCGGCTCTTAACCCACCGATTGTTGCCATCGATATATATTATCAGTTTTTTAGATACAGTAATAAATAGGTGTAAAATTTGACTACTAAAAGTTGCTTCAAAAGTGTGCGTGATCACGGGTTCTGGGGAATTTGTTATTCTGTGACGTACAGATGACATGACACAACATGACATATTTTTTTATCCCGAAGATAGAGCATAAGGAATACAGCACCCATACAGCCAATACTGATGATTCTGAATTTATGATAGATGATAATGATGATGATGGAATGTCGTCGGGAAAATCCTTAAAAACCAGTGTAAAATTAGTCATAATCAAAAAGAATTGCAAAAACAACATACCTACCAGGGATTTGGTATCTCCTATACCTACATGAGCCCACGAAGAAACGGACAGATACAAATAAATTTGAATTCACAAGTAAAATTCACCCACTTCTTTCCAGATTTTCCCGCCAAATAAGATAATATTTGGTGTGTATGTTCGTTAGGGGGTGTAAGAGAGCACAAAGAACAGATTTCCCGAAATTCCCATGGGAACGGGGCAGACGTGAAATCAAATTTTTACCGAAATTTTCACTGTACCGGAAAAAGCTTATTCAATAAGTATAAAAAATAAAACCGTTTGACCTAAACAGATGAAATTGATGTGCACGTTTGTTAGGGGGTAAAAGACCATTAAGAAACGGGTTTCCCGAAAATTCCATGGGAACGGCACAAAACAGAATTTTAAATTTTTACGAAAACCACATGACATGTAGAGATGAAATAGGACAGGTATATTCGATAGGGAGTGTAAGGAAGCACTGAGAACATATTTCCCGAAATTCCTACCGGAACGGAACAAACTGTATTTTTTTTTAAGAAAACCGCTATACTTACCTATGAAGTTGAAATCGAAGATGTATGTTCATTTGGGACCGCGAGGAAGCACATAGAACGGATTTTTCTGAAATTCCACGGGAACGGGACAAACGGAAATTCTTAATTTTGCGATAACTGCTATTAATATGAAGCTGAAATCGAAAATTGTTCATTAGGGACTGCTAGAGAGCACAAAGAACAGATTTCCTGTAATTCCCACGGAAATTGGACAAACAGGAATTCCCAATTTTAACAAAAACCATTTGACACAATATAATGATGAAATTTGGTAGGGAGTGTGAGGAGGCACTGAGAACATATTTATCGAAATTTCCACCAGAACGGGACGAACGGGAATTCAATTTTTTTTTACGAAAACCGCTATAGAAATAAATCAGAAATCGGGCATGTATATTCGTTATAGAGTGCAAGGAAGCACTAAGAATGGATTTCCCGAAATTCCACGGGAACGGGACAAACGGAAATTCTCAGTTTTTCGAAGACCATTGACACAAAATGATGAAATAGGTATGGCAGGTATATCGGTAGGGAGTGTAAGGTAGCACTGAGAACATATTTTCCGATATTCCCACGCCAACGGGACAAACGGGAATTCCAAATTTTAGAGGATATGTACCGAAGCGAAGCGAGGGCGGGCCACTAGTTATGTTATAAAATATTAATAAGAAAATTTAAAAAAAACCACCCATAGTGAGATTTGAACTCACGACCACTCGCATTCCGTGCATCGCTCTACCAGCTGAGCTATCGGGTCACTTAACTCGGATGACGAATTTTTCCATCTCTTTTAAATTACATATTGGCAACGTTATTTTTTCATCCCGATAGCTATACTAGTATATCCAAAATTTCGGTAAACAAAGCTGAATCCCTCAGTACATATTATGCGTCAAAAGCATCACAACAGTTTTATTTTTTTTACTTAGAAAATAGCTGCATGTTTGATGACTGCCGTCCCTTCTTTTGAATCAATAAATTTTGTAATGCTAACCTGATAAACCTTCACTTTCTTTGCTGTTTGTATAGCTGTAGTCGTATTTCGTAAGTGTTCGAAATAGTGAGGGGTCATTGTACGAAATCTACGTAATCCGCGTCCATACTTTAGCTGAACGTCTGTCCCCTTCGTCAGAGAGCTCCGGGACAACGTGACGGCGCTGTCGTGGCGCGGCTGGCTGCTGGCGTGCGGCCTCAGCGACGGCGGCGTGCGCCTGTGGGGACGTGCGCGCCCCGCCCCGCGCCGCCCCGCCACGCCCCACCCGCACCGCGCGCCCGTCCTGTGTGCCGCGCTGCGCCCGCGCGCGCTCGTCACGCCTGGTCAGTATGTACAGCGCCGCCACGCCCCGCCCCGCACCGCGCGTCCGTGCTGTGCGCCGCACTGCGCCCGCGCGCGCTCTTCACCGCCTGGTCAGGAATTTATGGCAATGCTGGTACAGATGTACTAAAGCAAGGTCTAGTTAAGAGCACCCGCAACTGAGACGAGTATGTATGTAGAATTTAATGAATGCGGACGAGGCGAAAGTGAATTTGGAACGTGCTAAATAGAAATCTGTAGTCTTTTATGTTTTTAGTTCAATACCGTGTAGTGTAACCCAGAAAATAGAAAAATTCGAACCAATATATTCGGCGCCAGAACCGAAAAAAAATGCCGAAAACGGTTCTAATATTCTGCATCTCTACTAATAATGATAACTAACATTGTTTTATATTCCCAGCGCCGACGGCATAATCCGCGTGTACGACCGGCGCGCCCCCGCCACGCCCCTAGAGAGCCGCGCGGCCGGAGCGCTGGCCGCCGCTGCTGTGCACCCGCGGGGCGGCGCTGTGGCGTGGTGAGTACCTACCCTCTCGAGAGCCGCCGTGGCGTGGTGAGTACCTACCCTCTCGAGAGCCGCCGTGGCGTGGTGAGTACCTACCCTCTCGAGAGCCGCCATGGTGTGGTGAGTACCTGCTCCCTCGAGAGCCGCCGTGGCGTGGTGAGTACCTGCTCCCTCGAGTGCCGCCGTGGCGTGGTGAGTACCTGCCCTCTCGAGAGCCGCCGTGGCGTGGTGAGGAGTACCTCCGCCCTGCCTCCGTGCCGTTCGAGACCCGTTTTTATACGAGGAGTGTTCAAAAAATTAGGTGACTTTTCAAATTTCGCGGGCAACGTACTTTCGATTATCGATTTTTTTGTTTTGTTATGTTGGTACACTCTTCCCAAACATCTGTACCAAGTTTCAAGAGTATAGCAATTTTTGTTTGGTTGTGAGAAGCGTAAAGGTTATAAGTGTTTTGCGTGCTCGGCGATTTCTTGCTATCGAAAAATATGGATCAAAGGATTTGCATAAAATTTTGTGTAAAAAATAAAATAAAGTGCTCCGAAACACTTGAAATGTTGACAGTGGCATACAGTGAAACTGTTCTGAGTAAAAAAAATGTTTACAAGTGGTACAAACTCTTCCAAGATGGCCGGGAAGATGCCAATGACGAGCCTCGCCCTGGACGCCCAAGCACGCCAAGTTCGATCAAATGTCAAAGTTTTGCTCACTGTTTTCTTCGATTACCATGGCGTGGTGCATCAGGAGTTCTTACCATATGGTCGTACGGTCAATAAACAGTATTATCTTGAAGTTATGCGCCGTTTGCGAGAAGCAATACGAAGAAAACGTCCAGAATTGTGGAAAAACAATTCATGGCTTTTGCATCACGATAATGCCCCTGCTCACTCATCTTTGCTTGTGAGAGATTTTTTGGCCAAAAACAACACCACAATCATGCCTCAGCCACCATATTCACCGGATTTGGCCCTATGTGACTTTTTCTTGTTCCCAAAACTAAAGAGGACCTATGAAAGGACGGAGATTTGCAACGATTGAAGAGATAAAGACTGCATCGCTGGAAGAGCTCAAGGCTATACCGAAAAGTGCTTATGAGAAGTGCTTTGAGGATTGGAAAAACCGTTGGCATAAGTGTATTGTATCTGAGGAGGATTACTTTGAAGGGGACAACATAAATATTGATAATAATTAAATATTTTTTTCTTCAAAATACAAAGTCACCTTATTTTTTTAACACACCTCGTAATGTCCTCCAAAATTCACAGTTTTTAAAGTACTTAGGCTCAGCCTCAGGTTTAGGTAAATTTATATACTACCTATTTAAATTTTAAGATTTTTAATGTATGTATACCAAATGTTTGATATTAAATAAATTTTATTATTATTATTATTTTATTACTTACCTACACTTATTATACAAAGGCTGCATAACTAATAAAATAGCTTTTACTTGCTATTTCCCTCAAAGGCAATTTGACCGAACGGAAGTCTGACGTAAATATTTTAAGTCACATCTAACATTTTGGTATATGTTCATAGCGGCTCTGTGAACCAGTCGATCAGCATAATGGACTTGCGCGGGAACACGCTCAACACCATCAAGTTCCACGAGGGCTTCATCATGGGCGCGCGCATCGGGCCCGTCGCTTGCCTCGCTTCCATCCGCTCAGGTACACGAGTTTAGGTTACGAAACGTGCTAATTAAAATATTTGCATGCCACGTTTTTTGACGAACATATCTCTCATGTTTTGAACATTTAAAAGAGTTAAAACATCTCTATTTTATGTAAATGACTGACACAGAAGGGGACGGATAGAACTAATTTGAAGTTTAAGTGTGGCGATCAGAATCGAGCACATATTTTATTCCTTTTGAATGACAGTAAGATATTTATCGTCTGTTGGCAGGCCCGCGTTGGGCGTTGGCTCCAAAGACTCCACAGTGTCGGTGTACGTGTCGGAACCGCGCCGGTGACCCGCGCCGCACCAGGTACCCCTCATCTGTCACATCACACTAACGATACCTAACATGTCACATTAACTTTCCCTTTTAACACTTGACTCAAATATTACATTATACTCGTATAAGGTCTATCCAAAAGTACTGATTAACTTTTGACACGAAAAAAAATCGGCTATTCCATACAATCTCGAATAATTACTGCACTGAATTGCATGGAATGACTGATTTTTGTTTCAATATTTCGGAGTTGGTCCCATAGTGAAAGTTGTTTCTTTTTACCTACCTAGTTTCGTGTCAAAAGATAATCAGTACTTTTTGGTAGGACTTATACGGCTTTTACGGGCTGTTCCCAAAGAGGGTAGACACAGAAACTGCAGGACCGCGACAGAGATCGTACAGCCGCCTAGCCGTTTAGCAAAACGGGGTCAGATATAAAGGATCAGTGACAATTATTTATCAAAGATATTGTACAAACTCGTCTACTACTCAAGAATAATCCTCATATCCTCCCTGTTGATGGCATTGTTTGATCATTAAGTATTTGTTTCAGATTTAAAAGGTAACAAACAATACAAGGACGGAACAAAGGCAACTCATAGTCTATATAGAGAATGATAGATGTGCAAGTGTTATGTGTGACAACATATAGATTTATCAATACAAGTAGGCAGTACCAATGCATACCCAGCCGTTACAAATGGCTGCACAAGCTTAGATTTGCCTCATAAGCGGCATAATTTTTACAGCTATATTTAGTTATGTGTTAATGTATGGTACCACCTGTACGGTTCATGTAGTTTGGAAGTGATGGATTACTTCTGATGCCTTCAGTTGATCAAGTGAGCAGTACAGAAGTTTAACATTTCTGAAGTTGAGCATTACTTGATAAGAACAATTGGTGCTATTCTATCTATACTGATTGTAAATAATATTGTATTGTTATAGTGTAGTCATGAATAGAACTGCCTTTAGTTCAGTAATGTGTGGGATGTGTGTCTTGTTGGCAGCGAGGCGGCCTTCACTGCCACGTGGGCTATTTATTTATAGTAAGTAATGTAATCCTAAAGCTAGTTTCAGGGATTAACTTTACAACAGGAGACTCAGTCCACTTAGTGACTTGTAGTGACTGGTAGAAGGAGCTTGTAAACATATCTAAATATAGCAAGCTTATGTGGTCGATTCCGGCAGTCACACACTTAAACCTAAATTTACGTAAAAATAAGAATAAAAATAATCGGGCAAGGAATTTTTTCCATTTCTTTATTAATAATTTTATAGTAAAAATAAGAGTTTAAATGTAGTAAATTTAAATTCACTACGCGTAAATTCAGGTATTTTGATCAAATTGGAGAAAAACCACGCCTAAGATATTCTACTTTAAAAAAAGAACATGACATCATTTAAATCACGTTGAAACCTATTATTTCTGCTTAAAACAATAAAATTGTTGTTTGAATTTTTAATTTTAAAGCTATTCTGACAGCACTCTATCCTAAACCTAAAAAGCATAAATCGTAAATTTTATAATTTGTGTTGCCAGTATATGCCGTCAAAAAGGAAAAGAGCTAACGAGAGCTTTTTTGTTTAGTTTATCCCGAAGGAAAGGCAAGGGGAACTAAGCCCATACAGCCATTGTCTTTAGTAAATGATTTCTGAATTTATGATGGATGATAATGATGATGGTGAATGGGAACGTCGGGAAAATCCTCAAGAATGGATGTAAAATTAGGAAAGATCAAAAACAATTGCAGAAACAACTTTCATGAGCCCATGAAGAGATCGTATTCCGACTAAAGTTTTACTTATATTACCTGCATATAAAATCATGCACATGCACTAGATTCACATCACAAGTAATCAAAATATAACTTATCTACCAGAAAACATCACTTTACGGACACATGCAAGCCATTTACAATTTTTTTTTTTATTTTCACAAGAAAATTACACCCGCACCTTCCAGCTTTTCCCGCCGAATCAGCTAACGAGAGCGCAAAAAATGAATAATAAAAGAAAAAAATATACTTTTATCCCGAAAGAAAGGCAAAGAAATCTATGGACGATGCGTCCATGTCTTTAGTAAAAACAAATATCAGATTATGAGGGATAGTAATGAACGGAAACTTTGTAGAAAACATTGGAAACGGGTCTAATGTTCTTAAAACATCAAAATAAACAAAATAAAACTGGCACAGAAGGAGTTCTTGTAGGTGTGGATAACACAAGGGAACAAAATGAGACTTTTTTTTTTGTTGCATGGCATTTTGTGAATGTTGTTTACTAATACGAGGTCGCTAATTTCAAATCTACCCGCATTTGGTTTCTAACAGCTCCCGTTTATGAGATACAGCTATTTGACGGGTTTTTGTACTAGTTGCACTTAATTTTCATAATTCCGAGTTGTACAATTAAAAAAAAATTTTTTTTTTACAATGTCGTCGTCACGAAATATCTGTAAAAACGATCCCAACTATTTCTGTAACATATGTGGTGAATATACATTCAAAGAGTATAGACTAAGTGTGTCGGAGTTCGTAAAACGGGTGTACTTTGATTACTTTGGATTTCCTTTGGACACCCGCGACAAGTATTGGGTGCCTAAAATGGTATGTAAAACATGCGTCGAGTCTTTGAGATTATGGGTGAATCGGAAAAGACCCCATTTCAAGTACCAAGCACCAATGATCTGGCGAGAACCTTCAAATCATCAGGACGATTGTTATTTTTGCGTTGTTGATATAAACGGGATTAACAAAAGAAGCGGGCCAAATGGTTTTACCCTAACTTGTTATCTGTTACCCGACCAGTCCTGTACTCCTGCGATGCGTCAGCACCACAAGCTTCATCATCTACACAAAATGATCACGTCTTGAAGAAGAAAACTCGTCTTCAAGTGACGAAAGTGGGACAGCTGATTTTAATCCAGATATTTCTTCTGAGCCCCGGCCCTTTAATCAGGAAGAGCTTAGCGCATTAGTCAGAGACCTTGGGCTTTCTAAAAAAGCATCAGAGATTCTAGCTTCTCGATTAAAGCAAAGAAATCTTTTAACTCGAGAAACAAGAATTTCGTACTATCGTAAAAGAGAGACAGAATTGCTTCATTTTTTTCTGAAGATGATAACTTTGTTTATTGTTCAGATATTCCTGGTTTATTGAAATCAATGGATTACAAGAATATGATCCAAAAGAATGGCGTTTATTTATTGATTCCTGTAAGCGTAGCCTAAAATGTGTACTTATGCATAACGGCAATAAGCTGGGGTCGATACCGATTGCACATTCAACTAAAGTCAAAGAAGAATATGATACTGTAGCTTCTGTTATGAATAGAATCAAGTACAATGAACACAAGTGGCTGATATGTGTAGATTAAAAATGGTGAATTTTCTTCTAGGACAACAAGGAGGCTATACAAAATATCCTTGTTTTATTTGTCTGTGGGACAGCAGAGCTAAGTCTCAGCCTGGGTTAGAAAAGAATGGCCCCCCAGGCAAGCTATGGTTCCGGGAAAACAGAATGTGATAAATGAACCACTAGTGCCTAGAGATCGCATAATACTGCCACCTTTGCACATCAAAACTTGGGCTCATGAAACAATTTGTCAAAGCTCTGAACAAGAATGGTGATTGTTTTCAATATATCTCTAAAAAGTTCCATAATTTGAGTACCGAGAAACTGAAAGCCGGAATTTCGATGGTCCCCAAATAAGAAGGTTGATGAAGGATGAAAACTTTCATAATTACATGACCGATATTGAAAAAAATGCCTGGAATAAATTCGTTTGGATTGCACAAAATTTTCTGGGAAACAAGAAAGATAAATGCTATGCGAAGCACATTGAGGAGATGTTGTCGCACTTCCAGCAGCTTGGATGCAATATGAGCATTAAGGTACACTTCCTCCACAGCCATTTGGATCGTTTCCCTGATAATCTAGGTGATCTGAGTGAAGAACAAGGGGAACGTTTCATCAAGATATTCGGACTATGGAAGAGCGGTACCAGGGTCATTGGAATGCCAACATGATGGCGGACTACTGCTGGAGCATTAAAAACAGCCCTTGTGAACCAAGTCAAACAAGAAAATCTTATAAAAGAAAATTTTCGATGTGTAGTGGTTATTTTTCTAAAGTTCTTTTTTAAATAAAAATATATTTTTTTCAAAAAACACGTTTTTTTTTAATCTCAAAACTAAAGCTGATACAAAAAATCTGATTTCAGATCTGAAATCAGCACCCCGAAAATACATAATATTAGTCGTAATATTTCATTCAACAAAAATTATGTTCCCTTGTGTAATCACTGGATAATCTTGTCGTCTTTTTTATCATTCTGGTGCTTCTCTAACAACGGTTGTTATAATAACCTTACGTTTTAACAACATATCATGTTCGCTGAAGCGCTGACGACTCTAAAAAGACACCTTTATTTTGAAGTATAATTTAAATGCCAACTTTTAGATGCCTCCTAAACATAAGTAATTTTACGCTTCTAATGTCAAAAACTTGACCACCAGCTTTTTACGCATAAACCTAGTGAATTGAAAAAAAAGTTGAAACATTAAATTTAGTTGCCACCTGTCAGAATAGCTTTTTCTAAATTTTTTGGTTTAATTACGTTTACGAATAAGTTGTGACTGCCGGAATCGACCTTTATAATACATTATGAACACTATCTAAAAATTGGAAAACTACCTACAATACAATATTAAGTAAGTATTCAAAATAAGAAGTAAATAAAAATATCTTCACAAATTATTTCTTAAATTAATATGCTACACAATTTAATAATGTGCAGCTGAATTAATATTTTATTCCATGTCTGCATATCACATTTTCTTTATTATGAGCAGTTGTTAAGTTGTGAAGTACCATGATTTATTCATATTTATTAGTAGCACATCATTTCACAGTGTTCAAGAGGTGCTACCTGTATGTAAACTGAAATATATTTTACTATAGTTTTTCTGTGCTTTAATAATGTGCAAGTTTAATTGTAGAACTTTAGTCAGGAGGCAGAGGATTACTGTTCCAAATAAAATGTTTTGTGATTCACATCAAGTTCCTAAGACTTATTAATTAATTACTAGATGCCATTTTTAGTTAAGCATAAAAAAATAAAGCAAAGTGATTTATGTCTTAACCAGAGGCGGCTCGTGATATTTTTTGATGGGAGATCACAATTTTTTTATATCATACCTATTTGTTCAGATTTAAAAACCTGCATAAAAGATTTTCTTTTCTAACTACATACTTACATTTTTGAATAAGAAAAAAATCCAGGACGTGTTGGCCTTTTGGCTTTCAGTTCAAGGCGCTTATGAGTCTTCACGCTTTTTAATAAATAAATAGTTTCATGTTCCATTTTTAACCCAAAATTTTATTAAATTTAATATTAAATTTAACACAAAATGTCGCGCACAAACAATTCTTAATATTTATTTCAAAGAAAAACTGCGAATTAACTGAAAAGCCGACACGTTTGTTAACATAAAACGGTAGGTAACATCGCACACGCACGTAATACCCGCGCGCTGCGCGCATGCACGGTTTGGCAACGCCGCGCGGGAGCGGCGCTCCAGATTAGGCTAATTTCTTATAAGAAATCTTCTGTTTCACGCCTCGGCCTACGACGATGTGTCTCTTTCGCGATCATTTAATACAGTACTAGGAATCGTACCTTTCGTTCCATAGGAGAGCAATCTCTGGCGCTCCACTCGTTACAAGATACAACTTAACACAAACGCCTAGCAGGAATACTAGATAGGTAATCGATTAGACTATTGTATAGGCAAAGTAGAATAGAAATACAATTATGAATAAGTATACATATAGTAAAAAATAAATATGTATATAGAAATATAGACTGCCTATGTAATCTTCATGGGTGGGAGTGCACTGCACCAGCCCTCTTTAGGACGAGCTGCCTCTGGTTCCAGCATTATGTAATGGCTAATAACACTGACTCCAGAACTATTTTATTTAAATAAAATGTTTTTTTTACTCCAATTAGGAACATAAGTAAGTAATATTATGAAATGGTTTGAAAGTTTACTTAAAACCAGTATAATTTAACCTGTTAGTATAGGTGATATATTGAGCATTTAATATTGGTAATTATCATTAAATTATTTTGTATAAAACATTGGTATATCTGAACAAACTTTATTTTAAAATGGTGGCCATAACAATATCTGATATAAGTACTAATTTATAATTAGCATGATCAATCAGTTTGAACAAAAATCATGATATTCAATTGAAGTGAAATCGGAATAAATGCATTAATTTATTGCAGTATTGGTGACTGTAAATTTATTATGAGCAGGTGAGCAGTAATAAATAGTTTCTATAAAGTTGAAGGCTTTGTCTGTAAACCTGATATAGGTGTTTCAAAACATTTGTTGCTTTTACATAATTTGGTATTTTAAATGTACATTTTACATAAATAAATTGTTGTTGGTTAAAAATAAAATTATGTGAAATAACTTTATTTATTTCTCTTGCAAAAAGATATTAAAAACTATGTAATAAAAACTTAAATAATTGAAAATAGTTGAACGTAATCAACTGTGGTACCTTCACTTTATCTGCCTTTTTACTAGGTGGCATTGTGAAGTGTGTTGATTGGCTTTGGAAACTGGTAATTAGAATCAGTTACAAAACTAACAAAAACACTACACGTTGCCAACACATTTTTACTATGCAATTTCACATGCAGAGGTACCTGGGTTCCTGGTATGTTTCTATACAATAGGATTATCAGAATAAATTATCAAAATCATACCTATCTGTAAAATTACAATTTGATTAAGTGTCCAAATGAGGTAGTCAAAAGCCTTCAAAGTTAAGTGGGCAAGTCCATTTTTCAAATGTAAAATAATTGAAAATTACACATCACATATCCACTGCATCATTTACAGCAACTTTTGCTTTGTGACCATATTTATAAACGCAATATTTAAAATAGCTGCAGAACAAAAGTTCTTTTACGCGCATACAAGTTACGAAAGAGTGAAGTCATAATTGTGGTAGCCGTTTGTATGGAGTGTTTTTTGGCAAGTCTATAATTGTGATTTTGAAATCATTATATCCCAGAAAGTTTTCACACTAGCGAAGTTTTTCTTTCGCAATGTTTCTTATATGTTATGATCTTTCAATATAAATACAAATAAAAAACCGTAAACATCCCTATTGTAAAATCTGCTACTCTGTGTCCCCGCACTAGTTGGTATGTTGAAGGTGTGGAAAACACCTTAATATGAAACAAAATTTTGGTAACCATTCTACTAACAATAACATCAAGCAAGTCTTCATCATTTTTTATATTATTTAACTTGTATACACTTTTGAGAGCCTTGATATCTGTTAAACTATCAAGTTGACTAATGTGGCAGATTTCTCCTTTTATTTGTGAAATAATCTCACTGTCATCACTTCCAGCAGTGGTCAAAGTACACACTAATAAGTCCTTTTCTTTTTCAACTCCAAATTTGCTAAGACTTTGTGTAATGTTCTTTGATATCGATAAATTGAATAATATTTCAGCAAATATATTTTTCGTTACCATGGAATTACTTTTTTGTGCCACTACAGCTCTGTTAGCTGCTACAGCTACTTGAAACGGGTGCAATATTACACTTGGCTTTATAACACTGCACTTCCAGGTACCTTTTATCACATTAGATCTTATTTCTTCTGTATTTTGCACATTCTTAAAAAGAAATAGTTTCATAGTAACTTGAGCTTCTGGATCTAATTCGCAGATAAAAGGTTCAACAGCCATATTTCACCACTGGTATGAATTGGATTTAGTACGAATAAATAATATTTATCTCAAAATACTTCGCAGAAGTGGAAGCAAAGAATATACTACTCTCTAACGAGAGAGTGGAAGTCTACAGAATAATAACAAAACATAAAAAAATTTAGTACATAATTGTTTTTTTTGATTGTTTAGTTTATCCCGAAGGAAAGGCAAGGGGAACTAAGCCCATACAGCCATTGTCTTTAGTAAATGATTTCTGAGTTTATGGGATGATAATGATGATGGTGATGAATGGAAACGTCGAGAAAATCCTCAAGAATAAGTGTAAAGTTAGTCAAAATGAAAAATAATTGCAGAAACAACTTACATGGGCCCATGAAGAGATCGTATTCCGGCTAAAGTTTTACTCAGCTTACCTGCGTATAAAACCATGCACACGCACTAGATTCACATCACAAGTAATCAAAATATAACTTATCTACCAGAAAACATCACTTTACAGACACATGCAAGCCATTTACAAATAATTTTTATTTTCACAAAAAAATTACACCCGTTCCCTTCCAGCTTTTCCCGCCGAATCCAGTACATAAATCAGACGGTTCATTTTTTTTTTTTTTAGTTTATCCCAAAGGAAAGGCAAGGGGAACTAAGCCCATACAGCCTAATCATTGTTTAGTAAAAAATATTCTGAATTTATGATGGATGACAATGATGATGAGTGGAAACGTCGGGAAAATCCTCAAGAACGAGTTTAAAATTAGTAAAAATCAAAAATAATTGCAGAAACAACTTACATGAGCCCATGAAGAGATCGTATTCCGACTAAAGTTTTACTCAGCTTACCTGCATATAAAACCATGCACACGCACTAGATTCACATAACAAGTAAACAAAATATTACTTATCTACAAAAAACATCACTTTACGGACACATGCAAGCCATTTACAAATAAATTTGATTTTCACAAGAATATTACACCCGCTCCCTTCCAGCTTTTCCCGCCGAATCTCAGACGGTTCATCATATATATATATATTTAGTTTATCCCGAAGGAAAGCAAGGGGAACTAAGCCCATACAGCCTATGATGGATGATATTGATGATGATAACTGGAAACGTCGGGAAATCCTCAAGAATGGGTGTAAAATTAGTAAAGATCAAAAATAATTGCAGAAACAACTCACATGGGGCCCATGAAGAGATCGTAATCCGGCTAAAGATTTACTTAGCTTACCTAGACGGTTCATCATTCATTCAATTTTTTTTTTGTTGTTTATCCCGAAGGAATGGCAAGGGGAACAAAGCCCATACAGCCATTGTCTTTAGTAAATGATTTCTGAATTTATGATGGATGATAATGATGATGATGAATGGAAAACGTCGGAAAAATCCTCAAGAACAAGTGTAAAGGTAGTCAAAATGAAAAATAATTGCTGAAACAACTTACATGGGCCCATGAAGAGATCGTATTCCGGCTAAAGTTTTACTCGGCTTACCTGCGTATAAAACCATGCACACGCACTAGATTCAGATCACAAGTAATCAAATATAACTCATTTACCAGAAAACATCACTTCACGGACACATGCAAGCCATTTACAAATAATTTTTAATTTTCCCAAGAAAATTACACCTGCACCCTTCCAGCTTTTCCCGCCGAATCCCGCTTAGATCTAATGTAAGTAGGTATATTCTTTGGATCCAGGGATTTGGTATCTCCGCTTGTATATGTCGTGGCCATATTGTTAAATTGATCATTTCATGAAAATGGTTCGAGCATTTCATGAAGTGGTCGCATTTCATGAAGTGGCCAATTCAATTTGACCAGATCGTTAAATCGTCTACATTTCACGATTTTGTCATCCACGTTTGGCCAAATCGTATTAACAGGGTGTCCATAAAATCCGAATGTGGTAAGAGCTTATATAAATAATATATACCGTACACCATATATAAGTATACCATAAGGTATGATGGTATGATTTTTTTTGCTATTATTTATGTGATATTTTCACAATATAATATTTAAAAACATATAAAGACTTTACAAAGCGATTCGCATCTGGCACATCGCCGGACGCTGCCTGGGCACGCTCGCTCCGCTCGCTCGGCTCGTGCGTCATTTGTCATAGTCTAACCTAACCTATCGTAATCTAAGGTTTTTGTTTAACAATATTATTATAAACCACCATTAAGTCTAATATTATAGGCATTATACAATATAACACACTATCCGTGAACTTCTTCTGCATAGTCACCCTACTCTCTTTAATTTGTTTTATAACCTAAAAAGAAAAATCCGCCATCTTCACACATAAATAAAACGCGCGCAGCGCCTCTACGGTGATTCATGTAACTATTTTACGATATGATCAATAATCTTGACCACTTCATGAATGATCGGCGTTTAGTTGCCCATATCGAGAAACGATTTTTAATCATCGATCTGCCCAAACCATATCATGATGTGGCCCAATAGACAGTTGAACTTTTCATGAAATGCGACCATTTCATGAAATGCTCGACCATTTCATGAAATGATCAATTCTACGATATGGCCACGACATATATATGTCGTGGCCATATTGTAAAATTTATAATTTCATGAAATGGTCGAGCATTTCATGAAGTGGTCGCATTTCATGAAGTGGCCAATTCAATTTGACCAGATCGTTAAATCGTCTACATTTCACGATTTTGTCATCCACGTTTGGCCAAATCGTATTAACAGGTTGTCCATAAAATCCGAATGTGGTAAGCGCTTATATAAATAAATATTACCGTTATACCATAAGGTATGATGGTATGATTTTTTTTGCTATTATTTATGTGATATTTTCACAATATAATATTTAAAAACATAAAAGACTTTAGAAAAGCGATTCGCATCTTGCACATCGCCGGACGCTGCCTGGGCACGCTTGCTCCGCTCGCTCGGCTCGTGCGTCATTTGTCATAGTTCTAACCTAACCTAACCTATCGTAATCTAAGGTTTTTGTTTAACAATATTATTATAAACACCATTAAGTCTAAATACATTATACAATATAACACACTATCCGTGAACTTCTTTTGCATAGTCACCCACTCTCTTTAATTTGTTTTATAACCTAAAAAGAAAAATCCGCCATCTTCACACATAAATAAAACGCGCGCAGCGCCTCTACCGGTGATTCATGTAACTATTTTACGATATGATCAATAATCTTGACCACTTCATGAAATGATCGGGCGTTTAGTTGCCCATATCGAGAAACGATTTTTATCATCGATCTGCCCAAACCATATCATGATGTGGCCAATAGACAGTTGAACTTTTCATGAAATGCGACCATTTCATGAAATGCTCGACCATTTCATGAAATGATCAATTCTACGATATGGCCACGACATATACATTTCTATGTTTGGATCTATGTTTTTTTTTGTTTGTTTAGTTTATCCCGAAGGAAAGGCAAGGGGAACTTAGCCCATACAGCTATTGTCTTTAGTAAATAATTTCTGAATTTATGATGGATGATATTGATGATGATGAATGGAAACGTCGGGAAAATCCTCAAGAACGAGTTTAAAATTAGTAAAAATTAAAAATAATTTAAGAATTAACTTACATGAGCCCATGACGAGATCGTATTACTCAGCTTACCTGCATATAAAACCATGCACACGCACTAGATTCAGATAACAAGTAAACAAAATATTACTTATGTACCAGAAAACATCACTTTACGGACACATGCAAGCCATTTACAAATAAATTTTGATTTTCACAAGAAAATTATACCCGCTCCCTTCCAGATTTTCCCGCCGAATGGATCTAAGTTTGAGGGGGACAGGGGGTTATCATCGTACCCTTCTTTCTCTTTCACTTACATGCCGCAGAAAGAGACAAAAAATATTATGACATCTACATTTTTTAAAAGTTTGTAATCTATAACATATTTGTAAACGTATAGCCTACAGCATATTTTTAGCAGTCAATTTAGATAACGTACAAAATAAGAAATGGCCATTTATGACTAACACTGTCTACTTCATTGAAATAGTCCGTCCGTGAATCCAAAGATCACGTACGGAGCCAAAATCTGCAGAATGCTTATCTGACAACAAGGTCAAAAGGAAGGGAAGGAATGACAAGTTGTAATCCATAGAATATTATGTAGAGAGGTGCTAACTCAGTCACGTGTTACAGTTATGTTAATTAAAACATGACATGCACAATGCACGAATATAAGTACCAGTACCTACCTATTAATTAGCTAACTCTTCAGTCACTTTAGTATCTAAATTAAGTAATAGGTGCCTACTTAGTTGTGCGTTAGCATCTCTACTTAGTCTGTGTTTGTAGTTTACATCAATTTAGGAACTAAGTTGACAAACTTTATCTTATCATTAACGTAATGATAAGTAGGTACGAGTACCAACCTAATGATTGTTATTGAGTTAAAATAATTGTTGAGTTAAGTTCTCAGGTTAAGTTAGATCATAGGTAGCGACCTAAGTATATGTTTTTTTTACAAATCAAGTGCAATATTTTTTAACAAAATGCTGGTGTCAAAACTTCAAATGTTCAGCCGAAACTTTGTAAAACATAGTAGTTTCCGGTGTAAGTCCACACAAGTCACAGACGCGAATAGTACTGGCAACATCATCTACCATGAGCTAACTGGAGCTGATAGAGGCATAGCAACCTATGGTCTAAGCAATTTCAATAGCAGGAATGCTCTCAGCCATGATCTATTAAAATCTATGAGGGAAGTTAATAGTATCTTAAGAGAAAGTACTAAAATCTCAGTTGTTATTTTACATAGTCTAGTCCCTGGAATATTTTGTGCTGGTAAGATTAATAAAGTAATTACTTACCTACTTATTATTAACTGGAGTGCCTATTCAGTATTACAACAATCATAATTCTATCAATTAAATTTTCAGGAGCTAATCTAAAGGAGCGTTTGCAAATGGATGATGATGAAGTGTCAAAATTGTTAAAGGACTCCGTCAAGTTTTTATAGAAATTGAGGATTTTCCAATGCCAACTATTGCAGCCATTGACGGAGCAGCACTGGGGGGAGGATTGGAATTAGCTTTGGCTTGTGACATCAGGATAGCAGCAGACACTGCAAAGTTAGGACTAGTAGAAACTAGCAGAGGAATTTTACCAGGAGCTGGAGGGACCCAAAGATTGCCTCGTGTTATTCATCCTAATATTGCAAAGGAACTTATATTCACATCAAGGATAGTGAGTGGAACAGAAGCAAAGGAGTTAGGTCTGCACTATTTTCAGTTTTCATGACTTATACATTTTTTATTTATTTATATATATACATATGTACCTAAGTGCTTTGGTTTAATTTAATTTAATTTTCAGGAATTGCAAATCATGTGGTACCTCAAAATGAAAATAAAACTGCTGCATTTGAAAAGTCTCTATCTTTGGCTCGGGAGATAATACCAAATGCTCCCATTGCCTTGAGATGTGCTAAACAAGCCATCAATGAGGGTATACAGCGCACTATTTCAGAAGGATATGAAGTTGAACAAAAGTTTTATGAAGCTAATATACCTTCCAAAGACAGAAAGGAGGGCATGATATCTTATTGAAAAGAGAAAGCCTGTGTATAAGGGCCATTAAGTTACAACTAATATCTCATCTTGAAGTGACCTTATTAAATAATTTAAGTTTAAGTCATAGGACCAGTTAACTTTAAGTACAGTAGAACTCCAATTATCCGAATTAATGGGACCGGGACCCATTCGGATAATCAAATATTCGGATAATCGGATTTTTTTTTTTAATTGCCATTGGAGAGAATAAAAGCTACGTTTTGATATTGCACTATTTTTTTATTGAATTAAATGAAAGAAACATGAAATTTTCACATGTTTTAAATATAAATAAAATGTTAAAAGTTAAGACAAGTCAAGTCAAGACTTGACGCGCAAACACTGGCTTCGCGGGGGAAGGATAATAGCGCACTTAGACTTTTTTTTGACAATTTTTTGTGATTCGGATAATCGGCGATTCGGATAGTCGGAGTTCGGATAATTGGAGTTCTACTGTATGTAATTAAATACAAATTTATGTATAATCATATACTTCTATTTTTTACAATATTAAATAATTGTTGACTATCAAAGATTTTTATTTAAATTTTATATGAATGAAACATGTCACAGGAAATTACATCATTGCACTATCTTTAAGACAAATAATCCTTTCAATATTGCAATAATATTATACACCTATATTATTACATCTTGAACTATGCTGCAATATTTAGACATTCTTTAAGTTTTTCTTTGGTATCCTCTGGTGAAATGACTCTATGCCCTATAGTTCTCTCATCTGTATAGATCTCATGATCATTGCCTCCTGCTTCAGTCTTGTCACCAAAGAAATGAATTTCCTTAAAGTTGGCATCACTAACATGTTTAAGGCAATATGTCTTGTCCCACCCTTGTGGAAATACATCTACACTGATTTGACCTCCTAGTGCAAATGTTAAATTAAACAATTTAAATTCCTCTTTAAGTGCTTGTATAAACTTTTCCCTGACTTTGTGTTGTTTGTCATATTCAGCAAACTGTTCCCTCTCAGCCTGACTGCACGAGCGCCCCACTGGGCACATGTTGATCATACTTGACCGGAATTCTATAAAGTTTCCTCTCTTTGCAGGTAATTCAATTTTAGATAAATAACCAAGTGCAAAATTTATTACTTTCTGCAACTTCTCTTCACCTAGATAGTTTAAAATGCTTTCTGAAGATTTGTGTTCTCCATATCTAAAATGAACTAACCATTTTCACAGAACACATAGTCTAATTTAGCTAACACTTCTTCTCCATCCATCTGCTCCACAATTTTTAGGTAATCAGAACCGCTAACCAGACCCACCGACACCTTAGGCAGTACATTATCCAATAGGAATTTTTTGAAGTCCTCTGCAATTCTTTGCCGTGATTTCGTAAGAGTGCCGTCGACATCAAATAAATATAATATTTTTTCTGCTCATTTTATGTTAGATAAAGACCTTCAGTTTGAATAAACAAAAGACAGATCGATAAAAACGCCGGGTAGGTATGTTGTCGTTAGCCACTATTTTTATTTCACTTGGGTTACTAAACTGCCAACACTTCAGTTTGTTGTCACTCTTTTCATCTTTTGTAGTTGTATCGCTCGATCCCGCGCGCGACTGACACCGCGGCAGACACGTCATGAACCAACACTGATAACGAAAACAAAACACTTGTGTGTGACTTTCGATTCGATATGGCTAAAGCAGCCGGTACCATTTGTGTGCTTTTGTTTACGTTAATAAATAGATCAGCCCCTGTTTCACCACGAAATGTTTTAATATTACTAGGTAAGTAAAGTAGAACCAAGTTGGAAAAGGTTATTGCTTACCTACATAAAATCGCTGGCACAATTGAATAAGTTTACTAGGTATTTCACATCTTTGTGAGATTAGATAGCACAAAACATTAGAAATTAGAACCTACCTAGGTAGAGTATGTACATATTCTTTTATTTTATTATTCTTTTCGTTTCTCAATTTTGGTTGCATCACGCACGCCCGGTTTGTTTGTTTTGTTTTTCGATTTTTTTTTATGTAGGCGCAGATTAAAAATAAATGACGTTGATGATAATATGCACATTATAAAGACGATGATGATGATTATTATCATTATGGCGATTCCGGCAGTCACCTAAACGTAAAATTAGTCCTACCTATCCTTTTCCCTCTCAGCCATTTATGTTAAGAACGGAGAGATACCAAACTAGGTAACCTAAACTAACCTACTAAAATTAGGTTTAGGTGTAACTGCCGAATCGACCCTATTGTCTCCGGATTAGACTCGTAATATTCTTACAGCGGATGATGCCAGCTTTGAACTAGGCGCCTACAACAACAAAATTTGCCAGACGCCTAACATAGACGCGCTCGCCAAACGTGGAGTCATTTTCAATAATGCCTTCAATTCTGTCAGCAGCTGCTCTCCAAGGTTTGTCATGGATTTATTTACCTAAGTACCTACCTTCAGGATTTTTTATTTAGTGTTAACTTAAAAAGTGGTCAAAAGGGGGTGTGTTAATTGCACACTTCTGCTTAATCTCTTTGGGATTTGATGGGCATAACTATACATACATTTATGTATGTAGGTACTTATGTTAACTTTGCTGTCTCCAGTATATTATTTTTTAGGGTTCCAACCAAAACGGTAATATGGAACTTCTATGGTGTGTGTCACACTACGTGACTGTCTATCTGCGGGTAGGTATTTGTATTGGGTTTGTTAGTTGATCTTGTCTTGATAGTGATTGACGCTGCGCGAATGTGGTGAGGATTAGAACTAGGACGAGAGCATACAAGTGTGGTTCAAGAATTCCAACAATAATATTAATAATTTTACCTTATTTACTCATATTGGATCAAATTCAAATTAGTATTCTTAAATATTCTTTTAATGAACAGCCGTGCTGCACTGTTATCGGGTGCGCCGAGCCACCAGAATGGCATGTACGGGTTACACCACAGTGTGCATCACTTCGACACCTTTGACAATGTATCCAGTTTGCCGAACCTGCTGCGGCAGAAAGGTGTTTATACAGGTACAGGTTTTCTAAATATCTGCCTAAGTACCTACCTATCTATATTCTTCCCTCAACAATCATATCGGTTTCCTAGAGCTATTGAGAAATATTTTAATATGGTTGAGGAAGATAGCTACATACTTCGAATTTCGAAACCAAAATGAATAACTTCATATTGCATCGTCAGGCATCGTGGGTAAGAAGCACGTGGGCCCGGCGAAGGCGTTTATGTTCGACTTTGAGCGCACAGAGGAGAAACACTCCGGCGCTGCAGATCGGACGCAACATCACATTAATCAAGGAGAGCGTACGGGAATTCCTAGCCGAAGCGAACGCAGTTCAGAAGTTAGTTGTTTTAATATAGCAGTAGTTTTACAGGTACATGTATGTAACATTAAACTAAGTCGTAAATGAAACTAGTAGATTTAGCTGATGTATTATTGACACTGTTTATTGCTATGCCATGCCTTGCAGTACCTTATAATAGTGCTATACTTGCAGGCCATTCTTCCTCTACGTGGGTTTCCACGACCCTCACCGCTGCGGCCACCACGACGGGCAGTATGGCGCTTTCTGCGAGCGCTTCGGTGCTGACGGGGGCATCCCGACTGGACGCCCATCTACTACCAGTGGGATGAGGTGGAACTGCCCTACTATGTTCAGGTATATAAATCCATTTTGTAACATTAGGTAAGAAGTACTACTTTTAATTTCGGAAGTTAGAACTCATTGTAACTTTTGATTATTTTCACACAATTTCAGGATACTGAAGCGGCCAGACGGGACATAGCAGCTCAGTACACGACTATCTCGCGACTAGATCAAGGTTAGTAAATTCAAATACTTCTCGTACGTAGTTTTAATTATGTTTCATCATGATGGCCGAGTGATGTGCAAGCGCAGCGTTAGGTTACGTGTACATCTGTGTTAGTATTGTAAGATAATGTCAGATTTTCCTTGCTATCCCAGTTCACGTGTTTCCTTCATTCTGTCACCATGACAGATCTTTCTTTGTCTCTCTCACACTCACTCTCCTACTCATTCGCTAACTCCCACAACCTGCACGAGGCGCGTCGTTTTCCTTTTCCTCACATATCCTGACAGTCCGCTCACCCGTGCCCGCGTGTGTCAGGCGTGGGCGCGGTGCTGGGCGCGCTGGACGCGGCGCTCGCGCACACGCTGGTGCTGTACTCGTCGGACAACGGCGCGCCCTTCCCGGCCGGGCGCACCAACCTGTACGACGCAGGGGTGCGCGCGCCGCTGCTGCTCGCGTCGCCCGAGACTAAGGTCAGTGCGGTAACGCGTCGGCTGTCGCAAGCGAGACGTTATCATGTTCGATTTTGATACTACAATTTATTTATCTATGCAAGGAACTGGCAACAAATATTTATTGGGTGGCCTATGTTCAGCGGGAGACTTCCTTTGACTGAAACTATGATGAAATAACTATAGGTGTAGGTAGGGTATATCTCTGAACATCTGGGGATGGGTACCTGTATTCTTTGTGGGGCAGAGGACACTCGACTTACAAATGGTACCTAAAATAGTCACCTACTTGGTTTTCTTTGACATGTAGGTACGATTAATTTTCAATGGTTGGGAGTGTGATTAAAGTTCGTGATAATGACTCAAATAGTACCCCCAGGAATATAAGTAGTAGGAAGTGTATTAGTACTATTTTATAAAATATTAATAAAAAAATGTTTTTTTTTTCACCCGAGTGAGATTTGAACTCACGACCTCGCATTCCGTGCATCGCTCTACTCGTACCAACTGAGCTATCGGGTCACTGAACTCGAATTACGAATTTTACCATCTCTTTTTAAATTACGTTTTTGACAACGTTATTATTTCATTTTTGTTATTTTGTAACCTTTGAGGTAATAATGTATCAGGCCCGGAAGAACGAGGCGTCAGGTGCGCTGGTGAGTCAGCTAGACGTGTACCCGACTGTGCTGGACTGGTTCGGAGTGCTGCCTCCGGAGCCCGACTCCAACGAGATCCGGGTAGACCGGCCTAAGAGCTTACTGCCTATACTCGAGAAAGGTTTGCTATACTAGTAACTTAGGTACCTTATATAAAATGTTTGTCCTAAATGACTAACGTATCAACGCACAGTCTGAGTAGCTGATCTCAGAGACCTAAAATTTAGAGTATGTTCTTTATAAATGTAGACATCGGATAAGAAAGGGTATTCTTAAGTTCTCATGAGCACGGAAAATAACGGGAATTCTGACTTTTACGCGGACTAATAAATAACGTTCTTGATCCCATGTATGGGACACGGTCCGTAATTACTTCTATCAAAATTTGGTCAGCACGTTTTTGAGTTTAGTTATGGTGACTGCCTCTCCCCTTTCCCAGAGCCGCCGGCCTCCGCAGACGACATGGTGTTCGCGTCGCAGACGCTGCACGAGGTGACGATGTACTACCCGCTGCGCATGGCGCGCTCGCGCCGGTACAAGCTCATACACAACCTCAACTACAGGATGCCCTTCCCCATCGACCAGGACCTCTACGTGTCCGCCATGTTCCAGGTGCGTTACCGACCGTTTAGTTACTTTAGAGATCTGCGGATAGGTATATACAATATACCTACGTACAATGACCTACATACATTATATACATGGCCGTGTTCCCAAAATGGGTATCATAAGCAATTCCAATATCAACGTTTAGCATATCGGTGACAGACGTTGATGATCTGTAACAAGTTGCTAGCTTATCGCCTGAGAGAATACCCGAGTTACTTAGTTATCTTTCACTCAGTGTTTCCTTTAGTTTACCGTGCTGTATCTTTTACTCAGTGTTTCGATTCCTTTCCGTAGCTGAGACCTACTTCGCATAAACTAAATAAATAAACATAACATATTAATACGGTCACCAACCCGCCTGTGCGTGGTGACTATGGGCAAATACCCCCCCATGGCAGTCTTGTGGCGTGCCCTGGGGGAGACCTACGTCCAGCAGTGGACTGCAATAGGCTGATGATGATGATTAATACGGTACTTGTTATTTGCAGGACATCCTGAACCGCACACTCGGCAAGCAGCCGCTGCCGTGGTACAAGTCTCTCCGCCAGTACTACTGGCGGCCGCAGTGGGAACTCTACGACCTGAAGCACGACCCCACGGAGGTCAACAACCTGCACGGTACGCACTCCTTACTCAAGTATACTTTTATTATTTAATGTTTACATAATTTGTTTATCTTAGACAGTAACTTGTAAAAGAAATAGTACACAGGCGAGCTTATTTCTAAAATAGATTTCTTCCAGCAAACTAGGTACAGAAAACGCATTCCTTAATAACACGCTTACAATTTCTATGCAACCAGGTACTTAACCAATGCATCAAATCATAGAAAACTAACTAGTCACATTTTCACCTGATGGTCTGTTGGACGAACTTATTCAGTAAAAACGTATTTTAATTTCGTGTTAGGTTACTGAACTTATATTTACTGTGGTTACATTACACATCAGGACAAAACCATGGAATTTTTAAAGTTTAATTATTGTTATGTAGTCATCATGCTTCTTCCACTATTATAAAATCCTTGTTTCATACCAAGAAGCTATAGGTAACTTGTGGAGTCTACTTTTATAAATAAGAAAATCAGTCATAATTTCCATCCACACGATACAACTAGACTATACTAGTGGACGCCCGCGGCTTTGTCCGCGTGGACTGCAGAAAAAACAAAATGTCGAAATTATCCGGGATAAAAAGTAGCCTATGCGTTAATCCAGGGTATCAGCTAACGCCATACTACAGCCGTTTTTAAGTGAAAGAGTAACAAACATCCATCCGATACTTACAATCTTAGATAATTTAAGAGTAGGTATATAATCTAAGCTTACAATCTTTCGCGTTTATAATATTATATTAGGATTAATGCAGTCAAATTGTATGGTGTCGATTGAAAAATCTAACTTATAGTACTTGTCGTGAAGATGTCGTATTTAAGTCTACACATTGCATAAAATAGGATGAAGGTAGGTATTACTACCAAGTCCCTGACCCATTGTAATCGATTCTGACCGTCACTTAAACATAAACTTAAAGTTTGTTCTACCGGTCCCTTCCTACCTCAGTCTGCCATTTATCTACATAAAGAATGGACAGACATGACTTATTTGGAGATCGTCACTGACAATTTGTCAGATTCGAGCACAAAGCTGAAGTATGCATGTTTCAGGCAAGCCCGGGCTGGCGGCGGTGGAGCGCGCGCTGCGCGGGCGACTGCAGCGCTGGCAGCGCGGCACGCGGGACCCGTGGCGGTGCGCGCCCGCCGCGGTGCTGGAGGGGGACGCCTGCCGCGCGCTCAACAATGATCTCGACGACTCAGTCGACTCTAGCACGCTTTATTAGAGTGATACTCATAGTTAAGTACTCACTGAATCATTTTAACTTTTAAAATGATTTTCATTTAAGTATAAAATCGTTTAATAATAATACGGTTGTAACCTTGGAAAGTAATAATAGTTCAGTGATTCGTATCTCAGGCATTACAGTTATACAGTTACTCTATCTATACATTCTTCTTCTTCAGCCTATTGCAGTCCACTGCTGGACGTAGGCCTCCCCCAGGGCACGCCACAAGGCTACTACACAAGGGGTTTTGGCCATAGTCACCACGCTGGGCAGGCGGGTTGGTGACCGCAGTGTGATTTTCGGACTATGTTGTCAGTACGGGAGGCGCTGCTGCCCACCTCCCGGAAACCCTTAATCGCTTCGTACGATTCTCACGGGCAGGCAGGGGTGGTCTGCTGGCACCACGTGGCTTATACATAAGTACGAGTATTTAATTAAAAATTTATAAGAAGCTCTCTAATGCTAGTAGGTATGTACTAATTAGTTAGTAAAAATAAGCCTTTCTTTTAAGTTACATAGTGTAGCAGAAAGATGTGAAAACACATTTATATGTATATTTTATTAGGGAATAGTTCTCTTATTATTTTCTATTTATATTTGATAATATTAAATATAGCTACTATGTTTTTCACTAAGTAAAAATAATACAAATACTCATTAATAGATTGAATAAATTTATTATTTTATTAATATGTAATTATTATTTTGTCCAAATTGATTTAAGTACACAACATATAATACCTATTAAGTACACAATACAATACACAAAAGCATCTATGAATATTCCTCATCTATTAATAATAATTAAAGGTGTATAGATTCAAAATAACCGGTAACTTAAAAATATTGATGAAAATATTGGTCACTTAAAAGTAAATAATAATAATAATTAATACAAATTTATTACTTGCTAAAGATTTTTAAGATGCTATCACAAGATTTACAAGTGTTTAACACTTGAAGATACCTACCTACTTCTACTACCTAACTGTTATTTAGTCATGATTTTAGTAATTGTATATTTTGATGTCTACAACAAGTAAAATAAGGTACTTACTTTGTAAATTCAAATAAAATTATGTTTAACATGAGAATAAACATCTACTAAAAGTATTATTTTATATGACTGTAACCAACTCTATGTTCACGCTAACAAAATAAATACCAACATAATAATGTTTAGATAAACTTGAAATTGACATCAAATTCAAGACATTATTTAAATAAAATTCTGTATAGCTATAAGCTTGGATTAACACATTCCCTGCCGGCGATATATAACTATCCAACAAAAAATATTAATTATATAGATGTAAGTAGGTGTTTCTATAAAGAAATTTAATTTTTGCACATCTTTTTAGTAATACAACGAAAGAAAATAAAGGAACAAAATAAATGCTGTCAGTAGCTTGATAGCATAATTTCCGTACTAAAACATACATGCCAGACCACTGACGGCTCGTCCTAAGGAGCGCTGGTGCGTTGCACTCCCACCCACGAAGATTACATAAGCAATCTATATTTCTCTATATTTATAATTATCTTTCAATTCTACTATGTTTATACAATAGACGGCCGCTTGGTCTAGTAGGTTCGAATCCCGGTAGGTGCAAATATTGATATGATGAATATTGATGTTTGTTTCCGAGTCATGGATGTTTCTATACTTATCTATGTATTTATATACCGTTGCTTAGTACCCACGACACAAGACCTTAGGGATCTTAATGTGTTTAATGTGTTGTGTAGTGTGTGTGTGAATATATATATACAATAGTGTCTATGCGTTCGTCTCAAGTAAGTTGTAATCTTATATATCGAGTGGAGTTCTAGCGATCGCGCTCCAATGAAACGAAATTTGGTACGATTCCCAGTACTGTATTCAATGAGTGCGAAAGAGATATACCGACATAGGCCGGCGCGTGAAACAGAAGATTTCGTATGAAAAATTAGCCTTATCTGGAGCGCCGCTTACTTTAATTCGCGTATGCGGCCACTAGATGTCGCTTAGTCCGAGTTAGAACGTGATATGGTTATCTTTAATGTGTTTCATTAGGTCATCTGAATTTTTATAAATATACGGTTGAATTTGCACGAGAGTAAGTATATTCTTTGACTTGGACCATCACATTCGTTAAGGGAGTGAACACCCATCTAAAAATGTCAGCAGCCGCCTCTGTGCCAGACATTACTATAAGTAGTTTGAACCAGAATTGCTAAATACCTAATACCTACAATAAAATAAATCACAGCTAACTTTCACTGAATTGCAATTTTCTATGTTAATATCCATTTATGTGGTTTGCCAGTTCATCCAGTTGTAAAGCGAGAGTTTGGTCAAGAACATGAATCTTTTTCAGCATGACTTCTGTCTCTGCAGCCTGAAATATTTGTAACATTTTCTAATTTAAAAACATTTTCACAAGACAAACTAACAAGTTGCATAGCAACTAGTGTGATATTGGTAAATTATAACTACAAATACTGTGTTGCCTACGATGATTGTGTTGATTTACCTACCCTATTTTTGTATTGACTTTACATCGTCGTCAGCCTATTGCAGTCCACTGCTGGACGTAGGCCTCCCACAGTGTACGCCACATGGCTCGATCTCCCGTTTTCGCCATCCAGTCACTACCAGCCGTCCTCCTTAAGTCATCGGTCCATCTGGCCAGAGGGCGCCCAACGCTACTCTTGCCGAGGCGCGGTCTCCATTCGAGAACCCGTTTACTCCACCGTCCTTCGGTTCTACGGCAGATGTGGCCGGCCCACTGCCACTTCAGTCTGCTACATTTCGAGACTATGTCTGTCACTTTGGTCTTCTTCCGGATAGCCTCGTTTCGGACTTTGTCCATTAGCGAGATTCCGAGCATTGACCTTTCCATAGCTCTCTGAGTGACATGCAATCGGTGAGCCAGCCCCACCGTCCACGTTTCGGCTCCGTAAGTCATGGCTGGTAGAACGCACTGATCGAACACCTTGGTCTTGAGGCATTGTGGCAAGGATGACTCAAAGATATGACGCAACTTCACAAACGCTGCCTACCCAAGCTGCACTCTTCTGGTGATTTCTCTCTCGAAGTTGTCTTTACCCAACTGCAATATTTAACCAAGGTATACATACTTCTGAACAACTTTTAGGGCTACACCTTCGACGGATATCGGCTCAGGGATGATGTGTCGATTGAACATTACCTTGGTCTTGTCCAGGTTCATCCCGAGTCCCACACGCCTCGAGGTAGCATTGAGACTAGACAGCATTTTTTGTATATCCTGCAGCGATTCAGCCATCAAAACTATATCATCTGCAAAGCGGAGATGCGTGAGACATTCACCATTGACGTTGATGTCTAGTCCATCCCACTGTAGCGTCTTGAAGACGTCCTCCATCGCGTTGGTGAAGAGTTTCGGGGATATTACATCACCCTGTCTCACAACTCGGAGTAATTGGATCGGTCCTGTTTGGTGGGTTTGGACTTGTTGAACGGACATGGTTGCCATTTGGTACATATTTCTCAGCACCTCCACATATCGCCAGTCGATTTGGCATCGCTGCAAGGATTCCAAAACGGCCCAGGTTTCGATGGAGTCGAAGGCTTTCTCGTAGTCCACAAAAGCCATACACAGCGGTTGGTTATACTCCTCCGACTTCTGTATAACCTGCCGTACAGTATGAATGTGGTCCACGATGCTGTAGCCTTTGCGGAACCCGGCCTGTTCCGGTAGCTGGAAGGAAATCTCAATGCCAGACGATTCGTGACGACTCTCGAGAACAGTTTATAGACGTGGCTCAGAAGTGTGATCGGCCTATAGTGTTTGAGGAGCGTTTTGTCTCCCTTCTTGAAAAACAATGCCACCACACCTCTGCTCCACGGCTTCGGTAGTCCCATTGGCCAATACTGAGTTAAATAACCTTTTCAGCTCATCAAGGACTGGTTTTCCCCCAGCCTTAAGGAGCTCACAGGCCACTCCGTCCTCCCAGGGAGCCTTCCCATTCTTAAGCTGTCTGAGAGCCGCTCCGATTTCGTCTATATCTACGTCTTGGAGATCGTCTGTAAGTGGCGGGAGAGTGGGGCCCTGGGGTCGCTTGCGTCGGGCGCAGGCTTCGGTGCATGCAAGGCGTACAGATTTCCATAGAAGTCCCAATTTCGGCGAGAATCTCTGTAACCGATGTGACGGTTTGGCCATTCGAGGTTCGAAGCTTTGTCAGATGGCTCCTTCCCAGTGCCTTGGTAAAGACTTTCGATCCTCGATTCTTCTTAATCGCCTCCTTAACGAGGCGAGTGTTCCAGCTTCGGAGATCGCGTTTCACCATGCTCCTGATCTTTTTGTTGAGCGACTGGGGATCTGGCAAAGCATTCTCTGGGGATTCCCGTCTAAGTCGCATCAGTCCCAGGGTCTCGCTAGACAGTTTAGACTTCTTGTCTGGTCGCCTATTCCGAAAGTGCCTTGTTCCCACTTCGCTTACAACCCCGATTATTCCTTGTAAGTCCTCGTCAACACTTGCCGGTGTTTTCAGAGCGGTAAAGCGATTTTTCAATTTCAGTTGGAACGCATCATGTCCTGCTTGGGGCAAATTGGGACGGAGAACTTGCCTTACCATGCGGCTCCTTTCAAGCTTGAAGTCGATATTTAGGGTGCCTCTTATAAGTCGGTGATCGCTTCCGGTATTAAACCTGTTGATCACTGAAATATCCCTAAGTATATGCCTTTTTTCCGTCATGATAATGTCGATCTCGTTCTTCGTCCTACCATCAGGGCTCCATGTCCACTTCCTTTAGGGCTTTTTCTGATAGAAGGAGTTAAAACCCCTGCATGCTGAGGAAGTTGACCAGCATTTGGCCTCTCTGGTTCCTGCTTCCGTAGCCATGTGGTCCCAAGCACGATTCGCCGCACTCCTATCCCACTTTGGCGTTGAAGTCCCCCATAACAACAGTGAAGTGGGTCTTAGTGGTGCGGTGTATGGCCTTCGACACATCGTCGTATAAGGCCTCCACCTCTTCATCCGAGCTTCTCAACGTTGGCGCATATACCTGTATGACCTTGAGACAATATCTGTTGGTCAGTTTCAATACCAGGTACGCTACCCGGGTCGCTACAGATCTCCTTCACGTATCACGGAGGGTTTTGTTGACGAGAAATCCTACGCCACCCTGGGACTTTGTGCTCCCCTCCCTGAAGTAGCCTGATTCAATGGTTATAGTGTCCTCCCCCTCTCTTCGGACTTCTGATAATCCAAGAACATGCCACCGTATTTTTGCCCCCTGCCATACTATGACCCGGGCCGCTGCCCTAGTCCGGGGTGGTATGGCGGCCGGGAACTGGGGGCCTTTTTTTAGTTGCAGCCATTTGGGGGTTTATGCCCATAGTCACCACGCTGGGCAGGCGGGTTGGTGACCGAAGTGTGCTTTTCAGACCTCCCGGAACCCTTAATCGCCTCGTACGATACCCACGGGCAGATATGGGGTGATACAAACTCTACTCTGCCGGCACCACGCGACTTTACATGATACAAAGTAATTTCATGAGCCTGAAAAGTAATTCTATATGTAAGTATGTACATAATATATTTGATTTAACTTACCATGCTCATAATTTTCTCCAATTTTTTGTTTTTAAAATACACAGTTTTAATAAACAAAACTAAATATGCATACACAGCCAGTGTAATCAGAGCCACTCCTATTTTCGTTTTAATGGACCAGCCACTAAACATTTTCCCCTGAAACAGAAGAAATACTGACTCAAGAAAACAGCAAACTTTTAATCAAGTAGTCAACCCAAATAAAGTGATTGAAATAAAAAAAAATTACATCATACATAAAAGGAAGAATAAATACCCATATACTATACTATACATGTATACGATCTGATTGATTTAATTATTACTTTATTCAATTCTGTCTGTACCCATTAATGAAATTTTTACTGACAACTAGGTATACACAAAAGTGTAAAATCTAAGTAAACTTACAGGTTTGACTATTACGTCTGGAATAACTGTTTCTTCTTCCTTTCGCGACATTAAGATGATTTAATGATCACGGTTTATTGATAATATATTAGTGTGAATGGAATAAAGTTAGCTACAAGAAAATATGCCTGAATGAATTATTATTTATTAAAATCTCCTGCGATTCAATGCTGCGATCACAAACTAAGTAGAGATGGCTGCAATTTGCGATCGATTAAGAAATTGTAGGTAGAGGTGAAGTCACAGACTACTTATGTACTGTCGTAGACACTTTTACTAAGGTTACTTCCACACGACACAATTTCACTTGTTGCTTTTACATTTAAACGCCAATTTCACAGGGCTATACATATATAGTATTTAAACAAAATAAGTGTTAAGCATTTTACACGTGAAGTACCTATATTTTTCACCGATATAATGCTTATCCACCGGTACGTGGGCAGATTAGCAAACTACATATTTTATGCAAAGATGTGTGTTCTCCAGTTATAATTAAGTTTCATGGTGAAAATGTTTATTTGTTTTTTTGTTTGTTTAGTTTATCCCGAAGGAAAGGCAAGGGGAACTAAGCCCATACAGCCATTGTCTTTAGTAAATGATTTCTGAATTTATGGGATGATAATGATGATGGTGATGAATGGAAACGTCGGGAAAATCCTCAAGAACAAGTGTAAAGTTAGTCAAAATGAAAAATTATTGCAGAAACAACTTACATGGGCCCATGAAGAGATCGTATTCCGGCTAAAGTTTTACTCAGCTTACCTGCGTATAAAACCATGCACACGCACTAGATTCACATCACAAGTAATCAAAATATAACTTATCTACCAGAAAACATCACTTTACGGATACATGCAAGCCATTTACAAATAATTTTTCATTTTCACAAGAAAATTACACCCGCTCCCTTCCAGCTTTTCCCGCCGAATCCGTGAAAAATGTTTAAGCTGTCAATGTCAAAAAAGTATTGCTTTTTTATCGCCAATTCGCCAAGTAAAAGTGACTACACTCTGTTCATTAAGCCTATTCTTTAATTTTTTTCTTTGACTAACAAGCCATGTTATAAATACTATGTTATGTACGTAATTTGATAAGCGAATATTATTTTTTTCGTAGGTGGATATTATAGTGCACCACAGTAGTGCACGCATGATAAATATATGTAGGTAGTGCATCAGAAATCACCAATACTTAATACATACATGGCTGTCTAGGAATGCTTTTATTTAATTTTTATTTTGGAATAAATAAAAAAAAAACTAAAAGTAAAAGGGGTTATGTTTTGAAAGTTGTAATTTATACAATTCAAACAATTTTCATTACATCATTTTTGTTATAGCTAATAACTAACGAAAATGGCAACAAACTATGCGAAATATGCGCAGCTTATCAACCAATCTACAAATTACGCCAGACGTATGAAACGCTTATCAAATAGAATTTTTGGCGAGGTGGCTATTCCTACTAACGCTAAATCATTGAAAGTTGTAAAAATTTTCGAGCAGAAACCATTACATACGAACGAAGAAATTATACATTACTATCCTAGGCATGTCGAAACGAATAATTTGATGATGAAGTTGAGAGAGTATGGTCTGTTCCGTGACGAGCATCAAGACTTCAAGGAGGAGATGGTACGGCTCCGTGAGCTGCGCGGGAAGGTTAAAGTGTGGCGGAGACGGATGGACAAAATTGCAGAAGCACAAAAAGGAAATAAGGCTGAATAAGAACTACATACACATTTGATACTTCTGCATTGTTTCTTAGCCTTTTACTATTTAAAGATCAAAAAGTATCCCAAGGAAACCTTTTTGTACTACTGGAAGAATGGCTAATGACTAGTTGAACGGTCATTTCCCATTTAATGGACAATCCGCTACTTGAGAAACAACATAAAAAGAATGAAATTGAAAGTTTTCATAAGTTCCCATTTTCTATAATCTATCTAGGTACATAATATTGTAGTAATTGTGTGAATATAATGGATAAATAACAATCTGTAAATAGTCAGTAAAAATGTATTAAGTTCATTGATTTTCTACCTGTGTACTATCATTTAATTAAATGATTAATTAATTAGTGTAACCTAGCGAGATATATAAATTAAAGACACAGAAAAATAGCCATCATTTTATTTGATTACAAAATCTTTTGTCAGGAAATAAATTGCTACATAAAATATTTCAAGAAATACTTTAAACAGCTTAATATGTTATTTTATTGAAGTTGTTACATTGTTTCAATACATCAGTTCAAAGCTGTGGATTCAATTTGACTAAATTATGCTTCGGACAACCTCAACCTATTATAGAATTTCCATTAACGTACATAACTAAATTTATAATAATACATAATAAAATTATCCCTCAAGCATAGACAGTGTAAGTTGATACTGACATGATTAAGTTGCACAATCCATAAAGATATACTCACAGTAACTCAAGTGGAAATAGGCATTAGGCCCTTTGTGTAATAAAATAGCATTATCACAGAGGTGCAAGTACATAAACACACATCTGCATACATTAAATAGTTGGGCAAGCAAACTGTATTGAGGTTGAAATTGGGAATCTACTGTGACTGCGTAATCATTCTGTTTGGTCAGGCAGGACTAAGATAACTGTGTGTTATCAATTCATTCTAACAAATTTTCTTTTCCTTATTTAATGGAATTTTTTTAGTCCGTAGAAATGTAACAGTGAACACTTATGTCTATTGTATATGCAGTTTACGGAAAATTTAAAACGGAAAATTAAGTGATACATATTAAAAGCTTTAGAAACTAATGGTGCTGATAGTAATATATGATACATATTTATATTCAGTAGTATGTCACTGTCACACACACTATGTAGGTATAATAATAAACTTGTGATTCTTCTGATGTAAGCACAGCATATTGAGTAGAAATGTTTTTTTATGTTTCTACAACAGTACACTACATTTCATTTAGTCTATTATCACATCTTACAAAAAATACGTTGTATATTGGAAAGTAGGTAGGTATTTCAATAACACAATTTTTACTATAATGTATTCAAATACATTATTTGAAACCATGTTAATGATTGGTAGGAAATCCAAACACTTCAACAAAATATTACTATGTATTTATGTTATATCAACTGGCTGTATTAGTGTCTTGTTGCCAGCAATTAGCAGATAAAATCCTCTCTTAGTTTATGTCAAAAACCTTAAGATTAAGGAACAACAGAATGATCTGAGATATTCGGCAGTCGGTGCAACAAGGCCAAAATGTGAATCAAATACTTTGTGTTGTGTTATTTACATATTATGAATCAATATGTACAGTAGTTACCTATTTACACAGACGGGGTAGTTACCTATTACATTTTAACACCCTTAGGCTGCTTATAGACTTGAACGGACAATGGACCGTGTTTTATGACGAATTCACGGTGGCGTATGGCGCACTATGAGGGTTATACACGCAGCGAACTTTAGCGACCCGCTGCTGTGCCGTGAATCCGTCAAAAACACGGTCGGTTTACTTCTACGAACAGCCATACGCGTCTCTTGTCTACAAAATGATTTGTTTATGAGTTTCGGTCATCCAGTCTGTACCAAAATTATGATTTCTTTTCCTCTATTGTACAATATGTAAACATACAGGCACTGGCGGACTAAGACTTTTTGAGGCCCGGGGCGGTCTTTAATTTTAGGGCCCCCTGGCGCCCGCCCTCCAGATTTACTGAATTAAATAAATGCAGATAGATAGAAACTAAAATTTTAATCAATATTTTTTAACATTACAGCTTTCAAATAAAAAACAAGCAACCACACTAGAAGTAATTAAAATTAATTACAAACATTTCAAATTGTGTTTTCTAGCTTTTAATGCACTAAATTTATTAATAACGTCATCAAAATCCAAAACCGATGCTGCTTTTTTTACAATCGACAAAATAGCCAAGCTAGCAAGTCGTTCTTCAGTCATGGTCGATCGTAGATAATTCTTGATAAGTTTAAGTTTTGAAAAACTTCTTTCGCACGACGCTACTGATACACTAATTGTTAGGAAATACTTATCAGACATATGTTGGGTAGGGATTCGGTAAAGTCCCATCTAATAATAAATTCAAACATTTTTTTAGCACTCCATGAAGCAGCTTCCTCCGTTGCAGTATTAGTTGCGCTTACCTGTCTTCGCAATCTGTAAACTTCTTTGCATAATTTTTCCTTGTCAAAATCACCATAGACTAGGTTGAGCTTTTCCACTGCCTGCTCAAGTTCATTTTCTCAGAGCCTTTTATCAGGAATTTTGGTTGTACAATATGGAAGGTGCTAGAAATGTTTTCCATAGCAGTGAGTCTTGTAGCCAATTCTTGACTAAATATATCCAAGCACTCGAACATAGATCTGCGAACTTCTTCTTGCAAAGTCAATCTGGCATCTGAAGATGTTTCTCCAGGTTAATTCTTTTTTACTTTTCGTCGGCCTCGTCTCTCAATATCTATGCCCATTTCTCTACATTTGTGCGTGCCAAATTGTATAGCCTTAGTGACGAGCGTATTTCTTTCCTCGACAAGAAACAATTGCAGTTCCTTCATTTTTATCAAACCCATGTCAAGTGTGATTTCAGGTGTTTGTAAATATTTTTGGGTGAGATTTACTTCTTCCAAAATCATATTCCAGAACTCCAAGTAGCTTAAGAATGTGAAGTCACATATTGCAGGAAGTAGTACGCTTGCTGCAGACCTAGTATCTAAATTTTCTTTCGAAGGATCACACATTTCTTCCAATGTAAGGACCAGTTGTTCTACATTTTGTCTGACAGCTTTAACGGAATCATGATGAGCACTCCAGCGTGTATCACACAGTCTTTTCAAAGTTTTCCCAACCTTTTGTATTAGTATTTCCCATCTGTGGGTCGAAGCGGAAAAGAATGAATATATTTTTTCTAAGGTGTCGAAACAGGTTACACTTGAAGGAATGCATGCAAAGGAATGTACACCATAAAGATTTAATGAGTGATTTGAACAAGGGCTAAATAATGCTTTAGGGTTAATATCCTGGATTTTCTTTTGAAACTCCTCCATGAACACCAGACATTGAGGCGGCATTATCGTAGCCCTGAGCTCTACAAAGTTGAATGTCTAATCCATCTTTTTCTAGCTGTTTTAAAATATCATTTACCATATCACTTGCCGTCTTTCCTGACATAGAAAAGAAACCTAAGAAGGACTCCCGAACTTCCACAGCTCCTTCCTCTATATAGACATATCTTATTATTTCACTCATTTGGTCGGTATGGCTCTCGTCTGGAGTACTGTCAAACATGATTCCAACATATTTAGATTTTTTGATATCATCAATAATTTTCTGTTTTACGTGATGACTTAAAATAGATAGGTCTGAGTAGACAAGGAATTTTTTTTTTAAATATGCCAATCCGAGGCCCCTCAGTTGTGGGGCCCGGGGCGGACCGCCCCCATCGCCCCCCTGTTAGTCCGCCAGTGCATACAGGGTAGTTGACAGTTTTTTATTTGTATCGAAAGATTATAAAATAATAAAAGAAACATTTGCGAAAGAAAAACTTCGTGCGTGAAAACTTTTCGGGATATAACGATTTCAAAATCACAATTTTAGACTACCACGACGTGACGTCACTATTTAAGTAACTTGTAAGCGCGTAATAGGACTTTTATTCTACGGCTATATTAAATACTAGTGGACGCCCGCGACTCTGTCCGCGTGGACTACAGAAAAAAAAAACAAAATATCGAAATTATCCGGGATAAAAAGTAGCCTATATGTTAAGTGGGACCTGTCACAATATATTCCTGAAAACTGCATCGAAATCGGTTCAGCCGTTTCTGAGATTAGCGTTTACAAACGCACAGACAAACCAACAAACAGACAAAAATCATTGTTCTGGGTACTATTGCGTTAATAAAGGTATTCTATAATATTTTTTCTTATACATCTTGCATGTACAGACAGCAATCCGTTACATTTTTATTATTTGTATAGATGTATAGATGCATTTATAAATATGGTTATAAAACAAAAGTTGCTGTAAATGATGTAGGTGGAAATGTGATGTTTAATTTTTAATTAATTTTACATCTGAAAAATGGACTTGCCCACTTAACTTTGAAAACTACCTCATTTGGACACATAATCGAATTGTAATTTTACAGATAGTATGATTTTGATAATTTATTCTGATAAGCATAAAATGTTATTAAGATTCAACCATAGGAAACTACCCCATTGTAATAATTATATAATTATTATTACAATGTCAACCATATATGTACAGAATTGCACATGAATCAAAATAAGTAACAATATAATTTACTTAGTCTAGGTAGGTATGTGACAGACAGTAAAACTCGAATAATTCCGCACGCGGCAGCATCGCAACAGAATCGTACTACAATTAAAGCTCTTATTTATTATTATATCTACCGGCCCCTATTGCGATGCTACATCGTGAGTGTCTTACAGGAAAAGAGATCGTAATAAAGTTTATTAAAGTCTGTTCCAGATTGGAAGTCGTGACGTCATCACATCTACTTTGAAATTAATCGGTTAGGTTCGAGAGGATTTGATCACATACGAACGTATACTGCAGTTGTATGAGTGGAGTCAGTAACCAGACACTGCTGCACGAGAGATTAGCGACAGGGATACATCACTACACACGCATCTTACTACCTACCATATTGTATAAGCGACTGTTAACGTACTACTATCTACTTAGCTGGTGCGACGCCTCGTCGCGTGACACATAACACTTCTCTTAACTTACAAGTCGCGTATACAACAACCACTTAAATCTCTAACATTCCTGCCGATTTCTGTGTTACAAATCTTGTCGTTAGTATGTATATGTAACTTTTCTTGTGTTGTGCACAGATACAGTTGGATTAGACTTTAGGATGTGAATCCGAACACAGAGTATCGGCTATCGCGACACTGATACTGGTGAAGTTTGTGAACTGCCGCGAACGCCCGCGTCTAAACCTCGGCTCTTACAAAATAGGTGAATCCATGCTTTGTTTGTACAATCTGAATAAGTATTGTCGATTCGATGTCGTGAACGTGTATGCTCTTTCGTTTCAATAGTAGGTTCTGTGGGAATATGGACATTGGTAACACACATAAAAACAGACAACTCATGTGTACTTCCAATAACTGACGCGTAACGCCTATATTTAGTTGTTATTAGATATTATAGGCTCTGTGGTCGCGTTACGTTCATACAATTGTGCGCGAGAGAAAGCATATACATTATTATAAAATGTTTCTCACTTGTAGATTAACAACAATACATTAGTTTATTTGTCATTTGATTGAATCAGAATGTACATATTTAGCCAGCAATGTAGCGCGTTTGTCGTGCGCGACTGAGGGAGATAGCGCGTGCACGGATTATGTTAAGAATATCGAAAAAGACGCAAGACTCGAGCCGTGCAAGCGTTATGTCCCTCGATCGGTTATGATGGATGTTATATAACACTGCAATGCGTGGCATCAATCAGTCAATTTTACAAAAAATATGTATCTACATATTATCTGGCATTATCAATAGTCGTACGTCATTTAAGTACAACTCGTACAGGGCGCATACAGAACGCACCCACAAAAATACAGTTGCCGCGTCACACTACCGACATATATCAGCCGTGTGTCAGGCGTGCGGTGTAGTACAGTGTAGTGTAGTCGGCAGGGTAGTTAGGTGTAGTCGTTGAAGTCGTCGATGGCGACGCGCGCCGTGAGCGCGGGCGCGGGCGCGTAGGGCTGCGGGGCGCGTGCGGCCTGCGCCAGGCGCTCCGCCTCCGCCCGGCGCCGCAGTCGCTTGATGAGGCGGAGGCGCTCCAGCGAGTTGGATGCGTACGGCGCGCCGCCCATCTTCAACGACTGCGCGATCTGCGACGCCAGCTGCGGGGGGCAGGGAGAAGGTTAGAACCTCTCGCCAATACAAATGTTAGAACGCTTATTTGAAGTTTCTCACAAAAATTGGAATATATAAACAACTACTAGTGGCCTGATGGACACCTGGTGCGGCTCCACGTGCTGTAGGGAGGGGAGGTGGTGGGGGGGGGCAGGTACTCACGGCGGCGTGCAGCGCCTGCTGACGCGCCAGCAGCGCCACGTTACGGTCGGACACCTGATGCGGCTCCACATGCTGCAGGGAGGGAGGGAGGTGGTGGGGGGGGGGAGGCAGGTACTCACGGCGGCGTGCAGCGCCTGCTGACGCGCCAGCAGCGCCACGTTACGGTCGGACACCTGATGCGGCTCCACATGCTGCAGGGAGGGGAGGTGGTGGGGGGGCAGGTACTCACGGCGGCGTGCAGCGCCTGCTGACGCGCCAGCAGCGCCACGTTACGGTCGGACACCTGATGCGGCTCCACATGCTGCAGGGAGGGGAGGTGGTGGTGGGGGGGAGGCAGGTACTCACGGCGGCGTGCAGCGCCTGCTGACGCGCCAGCAGCGCCACGTTACGGTCGGACACCTGATGCGGCTCCACATGCTGCAGGGAGGGGAGGTGGTGGGGGGGGAGGCAGGTACTCACGGCGGCGTGCAGCGCCTGCTGACGCGCCAGCAGCGCCACGTTACGGTCGGACACCTGATGCGGCTCCACATGCTGCAGGGAGGGGGGGGGGGTGGGGGGGGGGGGCAGGTACTCACGGCGGCGTGCAGCGCCTGCTGACGCGCCAGCAGCGCCACGTTACGGTCGGACACCTGATGCGGCTCCACATGCTGCAGGGAGGGGGGGGGGGGCAGGTACTCACGGCGGCGTGCAGCGCCTGCTGACGCGCCAGCAGCGCCACGTTACGGTCGGACACCTGATGCGGCTCCACATGCTGCAGCAGCTTGTTCCGCAGCAGTGTATCCTTGCTGCGCACAGACACCAGGTTGACGCCGTGCGCATACGGCTCCACCACCACGATGCACAGGTTGAACTGTCCCTGAGGACGCAAGGGAGACTCGGTAATGTTGCACCCGTCGCCTTCATGTTTGGAATCAACAAATACCTTTTTGATCTCTAGTATAAAAATTGGCCGTAAAGTAGTCGGTCGTCAAGTCAACAAAGAGAAAGAACAATATGAATAACAACCATAAATAAAACAGAATACATACAATACACAAAATTTAGGAAGAATAAAAACGAATTTAGAAAGAAAGTAGTATTTTTTTAAATATTAAAGCGGATCTGTTCTAGTGTTGAGTAGGACATACAAGAGGCACTTCATTTGTCCCGGACATGACGTCAAAATGTAAGAGTGCCTCGAAATTTTAAATTGTACTACTTCAATTTTCTTGTCGCGGTCGAGCTTGAACGGTCGAGCGAGGCAGGCAGACAAACGACAAGCACGTCACGTGATCACGTCACGGTCGTCGCGTCTGACATTTTGAGCGAGAGAGAAATATATTGTCTTCCATGCGAGGCGAGGCGCCAGCCAGGAGGCGCGTAGGTAATAGGTATTTAAAATTCAAATAATAATAATCTAACGTTGTTTAGAGAGTCAGTGCCATTTAATTTGTATTTTTTTTTTTTATATTTCGGATTTTGAAGTAGATATATTAAGAATCTTAATTAAAAAAAAGATTAAGAGTCTTAATTTAAGATACTCAGGTAAGTCTTTGTAATTATGATTTATAATTGACTATAAATAACAAAGCAGTAGGAACAGGTATAGGTTATAACCTAATATAACCCATCTCTACTACAAACACATAAAATTCATTTTTTATACTTGTAAGATTTATAATTAAAAATATTTGTACTAAACAAACAAATGACATGACAAAAGCACGTCGCGTCTGACATTTGAGGCGTCAGGAGGCGCGCATATTTCGTACTATAATAACTTCAAATGGTTCAGTCAGTAGGTACGCTTCGCCTCATTTGAAGTGGGACATTGTACTGGCTCAGGAAAAAAAAGAGGCTACTCTTACAAACTCTTTTTCAAGTCGTGTCCTACTCAACACTAATCTGTTCGTACACTATCCGAAATGAAAACACTGCTGCTTTGTTTCTACAAGACTACTATATTTTTAAAATTCACAATGTATAATGAATACGAAAAACCTAACAATATCGCGTTTCAAAACGCGGACAGCGCCATCTAGTTGTGACTTTAGAAAACATCAAACATTTCGCCACCCAAGGACTAATTGTCGTCCTTAAGAATAACTTAAATTAACATACACACTTAACTAATTAATTGCATCAACTGGTAGAGGGCATAACTTTGTGACAGGTCTTTTGAAGATATTATTTTTCGTCTGCAAGGTAACTACCCGTGTTATACCGTCAGGACCAGGATGTTTTGCAATTACCCGACCTAAAAGCCATTTTCCAGGTGGTAATCGTTCATCTTTAACCAATACTATTGTTCCTAGAGCTATATCTGGTGTAGTCTTGAACCATTTATTTCGATGTTGTAATGTTGTAAGGTACTCGGATTGCCATCTACGCCAAAGAGTCTGAACCATTCTTTGAACAACTTGCCACCTATCTAAACGGTAAAGCTTTACATCTAAAAGACTTTCATCGGGAACATTGATAGGTGGTTCGCCTATAAGAAAGTGACCTGGTGTAAGTGGAACATCATCAATAGAAGAACTCATCAAAGTAAGTGGTCGAGAATTGACACAAGCCTCAACCTGTATTATTAAAGTACAAAACTCTTCAAATGTTAAACAAGTTAATCCGATTACTCTTTTGATATGACCTTTGACGGATTTTACCCCTGCTTCCCATAAACCACCAAAGTGTGGAGAGCCAGGTGGGTTAAAATGCCACGTAGTACCATCGTTAGCTAAAAGTTCGGCAATTTCATTAACTGTTTTTGATTTCGTATTCTTAAATATCAGATCTAACTCGCGAGAAGCGCCAATAAAATTGGTACCACAATCACTGTATATATTACTGCACCGGCCTCGACGAGATGTGAATCTTTTAAAAGATGCTATAAATGCTGCAGTAGTTAACTTCACTGAAATTATCCGGCTCGAAGGACCAATGTTTTACCTTGCAGACGAAAAATAATACCTTCAAAAGACCTGTCACAAAGTTATGCCCTCTACCAGTTGATGCAATTAATTAGTTAAGTGTGTATGTTAATTTAAGTTATTCTTAAGGACGACAATTAGTCCTTGGGTGGCGAAATGTTTGATGTTTTCTAAAGTCACAACTAGATGGCGCTGTCCGCGTTTTGAAACGCGATATTGTTAGGTTTTTTGTATTCATTATACATTGTGAATTTTAAAAATATAGTGGTCTTGTAAAAACAAAGCAGCAGTGTTTTCATTTCGGATAGTGTACGAACAGGATCATTAACTTCATACGATTAAAAAATAAATTGCGAACGTAGCGAGCGTTATATTATTTCACTTTTATCAATAACACTTTATTTATTAGTTTTTTAAAGTAATATTTCAAGTAAAGCAGTGGTAACGCACCTTGATGGTGTGTATGTCGAAGTCTTCCCCCGAGTCATTGTACACGATGGACACGTAGTCGTTCCCGATGTACTTGCGCTTCTCGTTACACTGCGGGTCGCCCGCCCCCGACGGCATGGCGGTCGCCACGTGGAACAGAACCTGTCGAGGGACACAAGTATTACAGACACTCCATACAATAAGTCTACGTCATGTCATGTTTACTTATAAATCACACATACGCAAACACAAACGGCGCAACCAGTTTTGTGAGATGTTGTATTTAATTCAAGATCTTTTAATTGCATAAACAATAAATAAATAAATCACATTTTGCTTTTATTATATTTTAATGTTGCAAAATTGTCACTTAGCTCGTGCTTCGGAAAGCACGTTAAACCGTCGGTCCTGCGCCTGATCGGATCGGACTATGAGAGTAACGGAATAGAGAGTGCATCTGTGTTTGCGCACACACTTGTGCACTATAATATCTCCTGCGTACCTGGTCAATGTCCGTAGAGATTGGTCGCCTTGACCGAGATACGGTCGGAGATCATCATCATTTTAATAATGTTGTGCTCTAAGTGCTCTGAAAAGATTAATGGCTTCCAACGCAGGAACGTCGATAAGTTTCTGCCAGGGAAGCCAGAGTTGACAAGAACCAAATCGTGTAGACCTAAAATTAGGGTTTTGCCCAACAGTGGGACCCGGGGTCACCTGCATGATGTCGTCGCTCCACACGTAGGTGTAGGCGCCGTCCTTGCCTCCCGTCTCCATGTTGAGGAACAGCGCGGGCTGCTCGTCCTCCAGCGACACCAGGGTGCCCAGCTGACGGAGGAACTCCGCGTACCTGAAGGGGGATTAGGAACATTCATTCATGTCCAGCCCGTTCGTTTTGAATGCATTCGAGAGCCCGTCTAATTGCACATAGAATAGACTGTTCGAAACACGGTTCTGTTATCAAGACAGGCCCAAGCCCCTAAATTAGACTTGCCAAGCTATGAAAACGAAGTCACAATTAAGAAATTAAGTATTACAGATTTTTATTTAGAAATATGATCTTAAACAAAGGTAAAACATAAATAAAATAACACAATATCCGTAGTATGTCACCAGCCCTTACCTCACGCTGCCGTATTCATTCTTGAGTATCGCTATCTCGTTGTCTTGTTGACCTGGACCCACGTACAGGACTCCAATCTGTATATAAATGTTATTGTAGCCATTGTACTAGTTTGTTAGTATACAGGGGGACGTCACGAACGGCATTATTACCGTATCCAAAGTTTAGACACTGTTTAAAAATGTGACATCTGACGGCTAAATCTTTAGAATAAACCTGTTGAAATTAGACAGTATTTAGCTTAATGTTAGATTTTTTATGTAGGTACATAATTACACGGGAGTAGCTTTTTTACGCTATAGATGCGCAAGCAAATACGTAGCGGAGCCACCTATCGGACGCAAGACAAAACCATCGAAGTTTCTCACAATGATTGGAATTGTATACATGGGCCAAACAACGACTAGCGGCCCGGTGAGGAGGGCGGCACTTCCCTTTTCACAATGTAACTAAAGCGTTACGGAGGTGGGGGGGGGGGTCGGTGGGTCCGCGCTTGCCCGCTGTCGGGAGGGGCCCGGCGGTGTACCTGGTAGGTCTCGAGCGGCGGCAGGGTGTCGAGGTTCTTGATGGTGCGCTCGTGCTGCTCGCCCGACAGCTTCAGCGGACGCTTCATCAGAGGGTTCAATGCGGCCGGCGCCTCGCCTGACAATCGACAATATTATGTGTTATTTGATGATGCTGTGTGTGTGTATGTGTGTGTGTGTGTGTGTGTGTGTGTGTGTGCGTGCGTGTGTGGTCACTCACCCGGCACGGGCGGCGTGGTGGGGTAGGTGCTCATGTTGTGGTACAGCTGCAGGAACACGAAGGAGGGCGTCACCCCCGCGCCCGCGCCGCCGCCCGCCTCGCGGCTGCAAGCACACAGACAGACATTACAATAAGATGACATCACAACGTGGTGCCACGATGTAGGGACTCACGGCGTACCTCTCCGCACATTAATATATATGTCGTCCGTCTCGCTCTCACCTGTGGCGCGGCCGGCTCATGACGGAGATGGTGTTGGCGCGGCGACAGCGTTGCAGCGGCGGCAGGTCGTCCCGCTCGGCGCGGGGGGCGGCGGGGGGCTTGGCGTCGCACACCACGCTGTCGCTCGCCGTCTGCAGGCACGAGCACACCGGTCAACACGGTTACATACCGAGGATCGGTTAAACAACGAGCCGAGTGATTAGAGCATTCTATTTTCAAGTAAATAAGACGAAACAAATCATTCTCCACACTACACTCTTAAAGGTGGAATTACAAAAAACTCTTTTCAAATGACGCCTCCGATATGAAAAGCTAGAAGAGAGAAACCTAATCCCTGATCGTTAATTTGGTTTTAGAAAAAGCACTCTATAGATCAAGTTAATAGAATAATAGAGCTAGTCTAATAGAGAACGCTTTAGAAGATAAGATCTGTTCCACGGTGTTCTTGGACGTAACGCAAGCATTCGATAAAGTATGGCATATAGTACTTATGCATAAGTTGAGAAATACAAGTATGCTACCAAAGCAATTTTCAGAAATCTTGTCTTATTTTAACACAAACAATGTTTCGAGTAAGACAAGATGATGCACGTTCAGAACTAAAGCATATAAAGCTGGAGTACCACAAGGTAGTGTTGTACTCGTAGGTCCGGTCCTGTGTCTACTATATTCCTGTGATATCCCACATTTAGAAAACAGCACCAATGCTACATTCGCAAATGATACAGCTATTATGACTGCAGCAGATACTCATGCGAAAGCAGTGGAAAAAGTAGTACAAACTACCATTAACACCTTGTTTCAGTGGACAAAGAAATGGCGTATAAAGCTAAATGAAACCAATCCGTTCATATAGACTTTACAAATAAGAGATTATCATCCAGTATTAATAAACGGCAAAATAATACCATACGAAAACAGCCAAGTATTTGGGCATGACTCTGGACGCAGTTTCGCTGGAAAGCCCACATCAAAAAGAAACGCGACGAGTTGCAGCTTCGCTATAGGTACTGGTTATGTGGAAAATATTCTTCGTATCGGTACACAACACAACAAACTATTTTTATACCAACAAGTCCTTATGCCTATATGGACTTATTCAGCTTTGGGGCGGTACCAAAAAGAGCAATACACTGACGATACAAAGATTTCAAAAGAATGTTCTTCGGGATATTGTACGAGCAAATGCGCCCTGGTATGTAAGGAATGACGACCTCCAACGGGACCTCAAAGTGGACATGTTCACAAGAGTTACAAAAAAATACTCATGAAAAAAAGGCTTCACCAGTATATGCGGTATGCAGTCTATCCAGCTTCTGTGTTGTCACAGACATAGTTAAGAGGCTTAAAAGGATAAAACCTTTTGAGTTAGTGTATTAAATTAGTGATATTCGTATTGTTACGTACTGGGTATACGGTGATTCGGAGCTGCCGATTAAAAGGGTAGGCGTAGGTGTTAGAACACTTTTTTGGGTGGAACAGGTTACAGAATTCCAGCACTAATCACTATAACACACTTTAACTCTAAACACAGCACTAAACTATCACTCCTTTCACTATCGCTGGTATCGTCTTCCTTATCGCTTGTTTAGCTTTCCTAGTCTTATCCCAAGACTATAGCGTGAGCTCCTCACTCGTGAGTCACCTCATTTGAAGTTCATTACCATTCACTCAATCAATATCCAGTCTTATTACCCTAAAATAGAGTTGCTTTTGGTTAAATGAGGTGAACACCTCAAAGTGAGGTGTACCTCGCGAGGAGAACTCGAGGTTCATTACCATTGACCAATTCAATATCCAGTCTTATTACCCTAACATAGAGTTGCTTTTGGTTAAATGAGGTGAACAACTCAAAATGAGGTGTACCTCGCGAGGAGAATTGAGGTACTCCCTCATTCTCGTTTTGATATGATGAGTTACCCATCTATACAACACTAACTTAAGACTGACCACGTCGGCCGAGATCCGCCGTCTTTATACGGCTCGACGTTCGGTCCCGAACATTCGGGAATATACCCGAGCGACTCGTCTACAAAAATCCCGTAGGTGTTAGGGATGGTACGTATTTACGCGACCTGGTTTTAAAACCAGGTTTTTACTTGGAAGTACGTAAACCAGGTACGGGCCGAAATACGCGGAAGACTTTGAAGGTATTTGCCTTGCAAGTATCGTAGTGATAGTTTGAATCCAAAATGAAACCTTAGACTACATCTATTAAGGTGTATAATCGCGCTATGTGAAAGAAAATACTTTCAAAGTAAAAAAGTATTTTTTTTTGCCAGCGGGATTATATCACGCAGCCTTATTGAAATAAGGACTATTTTTCTATGAAATACTTTATTAGGCATCGGCGGCGCCCTGCAACACCTGCAACTAGGTACGAGCCGAAATACCTGGAAGACTTTGAAAGTATTTACGTTGCAAGTAGAGATAAATTAAACCTTAGGCTATATCCATTAAGGTGTATAATCGCGCTAACTGAAAGAAAATACTTTCAAAGTAAAAAAGTTTTTTTTTGCAAGCGTCATTATAACACGCAGCCTTATTGAAATAAGGACTATTTTTTCTGAAATACTTTAGTACCTAGGCATCGGCGCCCGGCAACCCGTGGAATACTTGAAGGCGAGTTGCTGTTTTTTAGTTTTTTGAGGTTGGCAACACTGCTGTTACGACTGGGTAGATTACCCATTGGCTCACTAGATGTCGCTAGTAGCATAATAGAACGCGATATAGTTTACTAGAACCTTCTATGGTAGTCTCGGCCTGTTTGAAATATGCGTTGTTGAATGAACGCCCGAGAACGTTCCAGGCTTGCCCGGATAACACCTACTAGACATGGGTCGTACTTGACGATTTGCGTACCAGGGCTTCAAAGTACGTCCATCAATTCGTACCAGGGCTCAGTGTTGCCAACCTCAAAAAACTAAAAAACAGCAACTCGCCTAAAAAAAACAGTAGGTAAAGAAAAAAAAGGCAGATTTCATAGATTTGCCCAAGCACAAGGTGTTGTGACTATAAAACAATACGATACGCAATACAGTAGGCGTGTAGCTGTCATTCATAAATTGGGATTTCCCCGTGTATAAAAATATGATTGTCAAACACATATAATGTGGTCGGGATTCCCTCGAATCCCGACTAAAGAAGATACTGCCATCTAGTGTCATTGCGTTTTATTACGTAGTGGTTTGTCATTGCGTGCGTTTGCAAAGTAGTGTAATAGGTGGCGCTGAGCGGTAGTTGAAAAACAGTAGAAAATAGGAATGAAACAAAAAAGATGGACATTAATGTGAAAACAGCAAATCTACTGTTAAAACAGTAGGGTTGGTAACATTGCGTAACAGTATAGTGCATTGTGTCGTTATCTTAAAGAATACATGAAAAAAGTGACTACCCCTTAATAGTCACAATAAGAAAAAGTGCCGATGGACCCATTCTCAGTTTTACATGCTATAGCATTTTACACAACAATACAAATTACTTATTAGTCTAATTAGGCTAGATTGTAATTTTAATTAATTATCTGTGCGTCACGGATATTACATTAAGAGAAAAAAAATAAGCAAAGCAATTTCTTGTTAACATTTCTATGGAGTGGCTTGGGATGTTTGTTGAAGAGTCATCCAGTCAATCAGGACTTGCTATTTTAATACAACAGTTAAACGATAATAAATGACACAATAAACTCTGAAGCTGCAGCACTAACCTTCTGTAACTGCACAGCAGCAGCCTGTTCATCGCTAGCCTCGCCTGCCTCCTTGCACGAGCCTGGAACGTGACCAGTGTTACTACTTTATGGTGGACTGCACGGATTGACAGCAACGAGTACTGTTAGGAGGCGAACGCTGAGAGGGGGGTTATTCAAGCTTGTCAGAAAATTATATAGAGAGGAACTTCGCACTCTGTAATGTCGTCATCGTCGATTTCAGCCTATTGCAGTCCACTGGTGGACGTAACCCTCCCCCAGTGCACGCCACAAGGCTGTGTACTGCCATGGGTGGGGGGCTTTCGACCACGCTGGGCAGGCGGTTTGGTGACCGCTGTTTTGTAATTTGGACTATGTTGTCAACACAGGAGGCGCTGCTGCCCACCTCCTGTAGGGCTAAGATGCTCACCAACGACTTCAAGACGACAATTTATCAGAATTTATCGATTTCAAGAACAAAATGTTTTCTCTTTCTTTACTACGCAATATGACAAGATAAGAATGATTCGCACCAACGACATCGAGACGACAATTTATCGACGAATAAACTATACAAAGGTTTTAATTTAACTATCCGTGAGACATTCCATTAGGTGCTGCGCTTATCCACGTTGGAATTGCTAAAAGTGTGCAAGAGTTGACAATCTAATGGATGAGTTGTGCACGACGCTGCTGTCATCTGAGGGCGCCGGAGCTGTATCAGAGTTGGACCTCCAAAAGTGTGCAAGAGTGGGTAGTCTAATGGATGAGCTGTTCACGTTGCTGCCGACAGCTGACGGCACCGGAGCTGAATCCGAGATGGACCTCCAAAAGTGTGTAAAAGTGGGCAGTATAATGGATGAGCTGTGTACGCTGCTGCCGACAGCTGACGGCGCCGGAGCTGTATCTGAGTTGGACTGGCCTTCCAAAAGTGTACAAGAGTGGGCAGTCTAATGGGTGAGCTGTGCACACTGCTGCTGACTGCCGACAGAACTAGAACTGTAGGTACCCGCGATTGACCATCAAAAGTGTGCAGAAGTGGGCAGTCTAATAGATGTGCTGTGCACGCTGCTGTGATAGCGCCGGACAGCGTTGGATCTCCAAAAGTTTGCAATAGTAAGCAGTCTAATTTGTCATATTTTCTCGTCGAGTATTTGATCCACCAGAACATATCGACATAAGTGCCTCAAATCCTCATAAATCGTAAAATTTCGACAAAATTCATAGCGCGCATGTTAAGTTTTGTAGAGATCTGTCGAGAAGTTCTCGTTTGACATTACTGTCATATAAAAAAACGATAAAAATGCCTGCCATGTTAGCTACTAATCGAATTTTATCGACATTATGTCATCTCGTTGGTGCACATCTTAGCCCTACTGGAAACCCTTACGTGCCTCGTATGATACCCACGGGCAGACATGGGCGGTGCGGCGCGCGGGAGGGGAGCTCCTTACCGGGGTCGGAGGCGTGCGTGTGCAGGCGGGGGGCAGCGCGGCGCGCGGGGAGGGGAGCTCCTTACGGGGGTCGGAGGCGTGCGTGTGCAGGCGGGGGGGCAGCGCGGCGCGCGGGGAGGGGAGCTCCTTACCGGGGTCGGAGGCGTGCGTGTGCAGGCGGGGGGGCAGCGCGGCGCGCGGGGAGGGGAGCTCCTTACCGGGGTCGGAGGCGTGCGTGTGCAGGCGGGGGGGCAGCGCGGCGCGCGGGGAGGGGAGCTCCTTACCGGGGTCGGAGGCGTGCGTGTGCAGGCGGGGGGGCAGCGCGGCGCGCGGGGAGGGGAGCTCCTTACCGGGGTCGGAGGCGTGCGTGTGCAGGCGGGGGGGCAGCGCGGCGCGCGGGGAGGGGAGCTCCTTACCGGGGTCGGAGGCGTGCGTGTGCAGGCGGGGGGGCAGCGCGGCGCGCGGGGAGGGGAGCTCCTTACCGGGGTCGGAGGCGTGCGTGTGCAGGCGGGGGGGCAGCGCGGCGCGCGGGGAGGGGAGCTCCTTACCGGGGTCGGAGGCGTGCGTGTGCAGGCGGGGGGCAGCGCGGCGCGCGGGGAGGGGAGCTCCTTACCGGGGTCGGAGGCGTGCGTGTGCAGGCGGGGGGGCAGCGCGGCGCGCGGGGAGGGGAGCTCCTTACCGGGGTCGGAGGCGTGCGTGTGCAGGCGGGGGGGCAGCGCGGCGCGCGGGGAGGGGAGCTCCTTACCGGGGTCGGAGGCGTGCGTGTGCAGGCGGGGGGGCAGCGCGGCGCGCGGGGAGGGGAGCTCCTTACCGGGGTCGGAGGCGTGTGTGTGCAGGCGGGGGGGCAGCGCGGCGCGCGGGGAGGGGAGCTCCTTACCGGGGTCGGAGGCGTGCGTGTGCAGGCGGGGGGGCGGCGCGGCGCGCGGGGAGGGGAGCTCCTTACCGGGGTCGGAGGCGTGCGTGTGCAGGCGGGGGGGCAGCGCGGCGCGCGGGGAGGGGAGCTCCTTACCGGGGTCGGAGGCGTGTGTGTGCAGGCGGGGGGGCAGCGCGGCGCGCGGGGAGGGGAGCTCCTTACCGGGGTCGGAGGCGTGCGTGTGCAGGCGGGGGGGCAGCGCGGCGCGCGGGGAGGGGAGCTCCTTACCGGGGTCGGAGGCGTGCGTGCAGGCGGGGGGGCAGCGCGGCGCGCGGGGAGGGGAGCTCCTTACCGGGGTCGGAGGCGTGCGCGCGGGGGGGGGCTGTGCAGGCGGGGGGGCAGCGCGGCGCGCGGGGAGGAGCCGCACATTTCCTCGGGGATGGCCTCGCACGAGACGCGCATCTCGCTCTTCTTTACACTCTTCTTCGCCACATGCAGCGACACCTGAGGCCTGAGGGCAACAACGCTTATGTTAGGGATAATATGTCCACCCTGTGTTATGAGTTTGTACTACAAAATTTTAATATTGCACTTTCAAACTATCGCGTGGTTTTTCTATTGCATTTTTTATGAAAGAAGTCCCAACTGGTCACAGTGTGACAGTTGAGAGTGTGACTCGTTGGGAACAAATGCATGTTACGTTGTCAGTCAATTTTTTAAGACATATTTCAAACTATACAGGGCGTTTTTCGTTGCCACCCTTAACGAAGGGTATGTACTCTATTCATCACATAAAGTAAGTTTATGCCAAAAAAATGCTGGGAAATGATGTAATTTTTTTTATTTATTTTTATTACTTGATCAGGAATTTGTTAATCCAATTTTTTTTTTCATAGACAGATATTAATTATTTCTCGTGAAAAAATCTTGCAACACGCGTCGATGTGCATTTATGCAGAAAAACGCAGTCTATTTATAAATGCAATTGTATTAGGCATTACAATTCTATTTAGCGGTCTATTTACTCAACTTTGGACCCTAATATTTTGGAAACCAGACACTTCCCAGGTATGCTTCCATGGAGATAAATGATCGTGATGTTGAGGACATTCTGTAGTTTTCGGGAACGTTGACGAACAAAAATCATCCTGTATAATAAAGCTTGATACAATAACATGTCGAGAAACGTCTAGAATGCCTGAGACATGTTATAGAGCGGGACCCTTTCGTGTAAAAAAGTCTTTCCGTCATACGAATTACTGGTATGTACGTTTTCGGCATATTTTCCTGAACATGAAAGATGCGGTAGCCACTTTCTAGGGGTATGGAGAGGGTAACTATGACGTAACAAAGATTGCGGCCGGCCCCCTGATTACGTAAAAGCAACGAGCGCTCGGCATCCTCCTGCGCCCCGCACCTCGCCCCGCGCACACACACTCTTAACTATCGCGATCGCGCGGTTCGGCTTTGCTGTTGCTTTTACGTAATCAGGGGGCGGGCTTATTTTATTTACGCTATTTTTAGATAATTACATAAATATGGTATCAAACGAAAGATAATTAAACAAAGTGCAATAGTAAGTACAATGTACTTAAATAAATAGACTCACGCAGGCTCGACGCCCGGCAACAGGATCATGTCGTCGTGGTCGGGCGGGCGGGCGACATCGGTGTCGGTGTCGGCGGTGCGGGCGGGCGGCTCGGCGGGGGCGGCGGCGGCGCGGGGCGCGGGCGGCGAGCGCGGCTGCTTCCACGACGACATCTCTGGGGACGAGTTGGAGCGCCGCACCGGGTGACGAGACTTGCCCTGTACGGACGTTTATATCACGCTACTACTACTACTACTAGGGAGGTCTGTGTGCTATGCAAGCAGTAAACGTGTTTGTTGCGCATTAAAAAAAGTGAAATATCTATCAGTAAATCTGTCCAGAAAACAGTTTACGTATCTTATCTGCTTTATACTGATGTCACGATGCGGGGAGCCCGGGGTGTGGTGTGCCGGGTCGGGGAGCCCAGGGTGTGAGTGCCGGCTCGGGGAGGCCGGGGTGTGAGTGCCGGCTCGGGGAGGCCGGGGTGTGAGTGCCGGCTCGGGGAGGCCGGGGTGTGATTGCCGGCTCGGGGAGGCCGGGGTGTGAGTGCCGGCTCGGGGAAGCCGGGGTGTGAGTGCCGGCTCGGGGAAGCCGGGGTGTGAGTGCCGGCTCGGGGAGCCTGGGATGTGAGCGCCGGCTCGGGGAGGCCGGGGTGTGCAGTACCTACCTCGGGCAGCACGAGCAGCATGGCGTCGTCGTCGGTGGAGGAGGAGCTCTGCCGCTGCGGGGAGCCCGGGATGTTAATGGGTGCAGTGCGGGCTCTGAGGATCAAAAAGGGTCTTGAGATCACTGACAGGCATTGCCAGCTGATTACTTATTCGTTTTATAAACGGGCGTCCGAATAGACGATGTTGACCATGATTACTGAAACATTCTCGCTTGTAACATAGGAAGAACAATCAACTTGACAAAAGCTTTCGATTGTGTTTATTGCCAAAAAATAATTACAAAGTAATGAATTCAAACTTCAATTACATCATTAGGAATGTGTAAAAGACATTGCTAACAATAAAACGCTCACAAGAAAACATCATCACAGGTTGAAATTTAGGCGGCCCGCAAGTATCTGTGTTGGGACCAACTCTATTTGTTATAAGATTGAATAGAATTCTTACCTCTGTTGATGTTGCGCCGCAATCTTGTCATTCAGTCTTTTCTCTCCTGATACTACAGTGTCGGAGCTGGAAAAACGGCTCGTGTTACATACATTTTAATGATTTTTATTTCATTCAATTCAACCATACATCTTTCGCCCTATACACTATTATAAAATTCCTCATACAGGCCTTTCGGTTTAGTACAGACTACTTATGACATTGCTGATTTTATTTGTCTATTTCCAATTAAAAAAAACGAAGTCAAAGAAAAGAACCAGGATATGCATATGCACTGATATGAAAAGGACGTGAAATCAGTCTATGATAGGGCGAGACTGAGTAGTTCCCATCGTGTCATGAGTTGGATTTGTATTCTGTAAAAAACATAAGTTTAGGGAATGGACAACATAGTTTTATATCTGTTATTTGACAGAAAAACGTAGAGAATGTCAAAATTAGGCAATACTTAGCTTTAACAGTCTTTAATTTGTTTTGTAATAACGCGGATAGTGTTGAATGTGTTGTCTATATAATACAGTACCTGCACGTGCCGCGGTCGGAGGCTAGCGGGCGCGCCCCGTCCGAGCCGCTGCGCGAGCGAGGGTCCTAATGGGGATTATCATCAGGTATCATTAATAGGGTTCAGAGCTATATACATACATACATATAATCACGCCTTTATCCCTTACGGGGTAGGCAGAGCACCAAGGGCCGATAGTGCCACTTCTGACCAATTTTGAGGGTATAGTTGAGATGTACAAGTTCGGTTAGTTCGGTCAGAACAATATGGTATACGAAAATCTTGGTTTGTTCTTGGACCACCATGTTGTGGTAATTAGATACTTGGTGTGAAATTTTGTGTTGTATCACTAGAATATATTAGCTGCATCTCCTTCCGTTCACGTCGTAAGAGAAGTTAGCAAGCTGTCATTAGCTATCATTTACATCTGTCCCCGCCATGCTAGACGCGGCTTGCATGTGTGTGTACTCTTGTTTGGAACTTAAACATTGTAAAGAACAGCGCCCTCTATCTCGCTGATCAAACCAAACACCTGTAGATGAGGTGCACATGCAGTTAGTAGAACGTATAATGAACGCACACTGAGCACATCGCCGTCGACGCCGGCTCCCCCCGCCGCCCCCGCTCCCCCCGCGGCGGCCCGCAGCTCCAGCCCCTCGGGCAGTACAAGCGCCGCCACGTCCTGCAGCGCAGACTCCGTCACCTCCTCCCAGTTCATCTACAACGCACGGACGAGGTCACTACATTAGGCACGCAAAACTACGTCAATATTACATACTAGTGGCTCGCCCTCGCTTCGCTTCGGTACATATCAGTACATAGCTACAACTTCATATGTAGGTACAGCGGTTTTCGAAAAAAAAATTAACTCCCGTTGGTCCCCTTCCCGTGGGAATATCGGGAAATCCTTATAGCCTTGTTCATTCAGGTCCAATAAGGATTCTAATGGTGAAAGAATTTTTGAAATCGGTCCGGTAGTTTCGGAGCCTATTCCCTGCAAATAAAATAAACAAACAAACATTTTTTTATTTGGTCTACTAACAGAATACAAATCATAAACATCATTGATTAATACATTTGCATCTACTTTACAATTTGTACCCTGCTTTGAGTAGGTAGACATAACATGGTTAAATAAAATAAACATGCAATATACTATTTAAAATACAACAACTTAAACTAATTTTCTAAATCTAGACTTAAGCACATGCACCGAGGTAAAAACATGTCAACTTCCCATCGAATCTCGTTACATGATTTGCACATTCTGTAAATCGGCGAATGCTGCCCTAACACACTTCTACAATGCGGAAGAGTGAAAGTAAGTCGATTTCGAAGCCTACTTGATGATCGTGGAACGTAGATCTTTATCCTGTTGAGGATCTCTGATGAGTTAATTTCTCCATTCAGAATTTTGTACAACCATACAGTGTCCAGAGCCCTTCTCCGTGTTTTTAGAGGTGTCATCTGGTAATGTGCTAAGCGCTCCTCATATGATTTCAAAAGGCCGCATTTATTTTCCATATAATATTATGCTATATGATACAAGAATCGTTTCTGAACGCATCCAATTCTGTCTAAGTGTACCATGTAACCAGGGTTCCAAACGGTGCAACAATATTCGAGTATACTGCGCACAAGACTGTTGTACACCAGTACATTCAGTTGAAAGTTTCTAAACATCTTCAAAGTAAAAAAAAAAACAATCTGACACACCTCTTTCGCTTCATCTATTTTCATGACATTCTTCACGCACGTTCGTCGGTTTAGGGTACGAGTACTCTTGACCTGACCTTTCTCTAGAATTTCACCAATTTGATCGGTGAAAGCCCGGCGAGGTCTTCCCCTTCCAACCCTTCCATCCACTCTTCCGTTGTACACTTTCTTTGTCAATCTACTTTCATCCATACTCTCCACATGCCCAAACCATCTCAACATACCTTTCTCAATCTTCGTCACAAAGTCCTTATTTAGACCACACTTCTTTCTGATCACCTCATTTCTTATTCTATCTTGCAAAGTGACTCCACACATAGTTCTCGATGCTCTCATTTCCACTGCATTCACTTGACTTTGGTGTTATGATTAATATTAATTAAATATAAATACTTTCTTTTCTTAAAGCAAAAACAAATCTAGGAAACAAATTATTTGTATGAAGATATCGCGAATCAACTGTAAATCAAAAGTCCTGAAAACGTTTTACAGCACATAATGTTGCGGGAACTAATACATAAGTTTCAACAGCTCCTCGTCCTGTACGCACTGACCTGGTTCTGTACGCGCATGAGCCACGACACGTCGCCGGTGGGCGAGCGCACGTGCACCTCGCACCAGCCCGCGCACCAGCAGGGGCACGCCGCCCCGCCCGCCCCCGCGCCCGCCCAGCCCGTCTCCTCCGTGTCCTGCGGGTCAGTCAGGAACGAGGTTCGCAAGATTATGATTCAAATCTAAGTAAGAACTGCCGAAGTCGCAGCCCCGGAAGCCTTCAATATCATAAAGGGGATATATAACACACTGTTTCGTGTCTATGCTCAGAAGCGAGTTGTCAATGAACAATGTCCAGCATGTGTACAAATTGCCAATTACATTTAAAAAATAAAACTATGGAAACCCTCTGCCCCATTTAGGGGACCCAGTAACTTAAGTTTTATAAAATCAGCAGACCCCACAGTGCAATGTTATAATAGCCTTACCATTACATATTATACTGATATAAATTACATGAAACTTTGCCTACCACTATAGAATATAGGTGTAAGGTTATGTATGTATATGTATGTACCTATGTATCACATAGATATACAAGTATTAACTTACCACTTCTTTTGAGATCCGTTCAAATCTTTGTGAAAAATTACTTAAATTTTCAAGTAGCCGCTCTGTCGACTTGCCTTCCCCTGAGTTTTGCCTGAAAACCAATGGGTAAAGTTATAGTTTTACATCACTTTTACTGCATCAAAACTATATAAAATACATGAACAATTTTAGAATAAATATACTGGGTGTAAAAAGACAACTTTGTTCTTTTAATACCTCGTATTCTTTGTAACATCATGATCATTTTTTCTGTGGAAGTACCCCTGGGAAACCACGGGCTTCCAAGATATTGAGGTCCAAAGTTACATTAATATTATATTTTTTTTTACATAAAACCATCTGAAATCGGTTACCAAACATTTTTTTTCAAGGATACCATGTTATAATGTTAGTTTTGTGGGTACATTTGTACTCTGAGCATCAAATTAATACATTGCTTGCAATAAAATGACAGTATTTTTTCATAATTTTTTTGTTGTTTCCCAGGGTTGGTTCCATAGAAGAAAATGATCGTAACCTTACAAAGAATACGAGGTATTAAAAAAACAATGTTGTCTTTTTACACCCTGTATAACATTTACAATAAATACCAATTTATAACAATAATTAAATTAGTCATTAACAGAAATCAACCTAGCTAACACAGCCCCACATGCAAATAATTTATCGCAAAATTTTCTTAAAGCAAAAACAAATCTATGAAATAAATTATTTGTATGAAGATATCGCGAATCAACTGTAAATCAAAAGTCCTGAAAATTTCCGGCGGCGACAGAATACAAACTTTCATCTGAATTGCTGCGTCCCATACACATAAGTATCTACGAGAGGAGTGTTAGAACTTTTATTAAGAATAAGACACCTACAAAACAGCATACTAGCATGAAACATATACAGCCAATCGCAATAGTTTTAATTTTTTTACATATCTCAGAGTAAAAACCTTTATAGGAATGTGTATTTATATTTCTGTATGTGTCAAAAAAATCAAGAAAAATGTCTTGATTCACGATTTAACAAAAAAAAATATTTGCACCAAGTAGACCCTTAAACTTCAATTGTATTGATACAAAATTTCAAATTTGACCTCTAGCGATTTCATCTTGATAGCAATGCAAATGGCCGCCAAGCGAATACAACAGCGTGCACCTATGGCAACAACTACAACATTAATGAGTGAGGACAGGCGCGTGCGAGTGGGCGGGCCACCTGGAGGCGTGTCCGCCGGCCGGCTGCAGCAGCGGCGCGGGGGCGGCGGGGGGCGCGGGGGGCGCGTCGCCCGCGTCCATGGAGCGGCTGTGCTGCAGCGAGCTCTTGCTGTAGCTGCGCACACACGAACTGACAAGCACACTCGCGGGCGAGGGGGCTCCGATAGTCGCGCGGCCGTTACACACATCGTACAAATGCAGTAGAAGGAGCATTTTGTATAATATTGTGGGGAATTCTCACACACTTCACTACACATAAAACCATGAAGAAGGTATAAAAGAGGAGGTGGGACTATGAAGTAAGTCGTGTGGCAATCGTGAGGCCATGACGTCATGATAGGGGAGGAGCTTCAGCGCCAGTGTAACGCAGTAGTTGTAACCACACGCTTGTGCTCCGAAATGTAACCGTATTAAAATTACAAAGACACTAGCGCTTTTATCAGGGTACTTTATTACTAAAACGTAGTATAATATTTCCATCTAGTGATGAGTAATTGCACTAGTAAAACAATCTTGAACCATATTGATAATGAGCAAGTAGTTTGACTAGTCACTACAAGGTGGTTTCTATGTAAACGGGCAGGGCTACAGTGTTCAATGCTCCCCTCGTCCCATACTTCACCCCCGCTCCGAGGCACACTATTTTTGTATGAAAATATACTTAGTCGATACTCCTCTTTTATTTCTTCCTCATGTATAAAACAAAGTCGCTTGTCGCTGTCTATCCGTCCCTATGTATGCTTAGATCTTTCAAACTAGGGAACGGATTTTGATGCGGTTTTTTTTATAGAGTGATTCACGAGGAAGGTTTATAATGTATAACACCCGCCCCGGCTTCGCACAGGAGTAATGCACTCTCACGTGGGCGAAGCCTTGGGCGGCCGCTAGTTAAATATAAACTTAAAAATTTGATCTACCTGTCCTTTTCCGTCTCAGTCTCAACTAGGTATTTACATTAAGAATGGAGAGGGCGTCATTATATGTATGTACGAGTATGTAATGTCGGAATCTGCCACATTGTATATGCGTAACTATCGTAGTACAAAAGTTTACAAAACAATGCAAACCATTCTAGTTGGTCGATAGAGGGTCATATTTATTGTTAGTGTGAATAAAGAAGCATATTTGTAAATCGCGTAAGTAGTATTTTCAATATACCAATACAAAAGCAGCACAAACACACCACAAGAAAACCATAAAGCACTTATGTGCAGCGTTACATCACATCGCCACGGTGTCGTGTATTCACACACACAATCTCATTGAAAAATAGCTTTAATTATCTATAAACTATACAGTTTACAAAATGATTTATTTCTATAAACAATTTAGTTATAGAAAAATATACTCCTATATACCACAGTCATCATATTTCATCAAATAGACATCTTATCCGCAAAATAAACTCTTCAATTTAACTTTCGATGTAACTTTGAGTAAACTGTAAAGCTCCATACTCATAGAGGTTATTATACCCTGTTAAAGAAGCATGTTTCCATCGCAAAAGAGAGGTATTTATAAGATAAACATAGCGGCGTCCTGCTATTTTAAGAGTACATTGTACCTCTTGAACCCTGAAACACAGGCAGTGTAGGTCCCTTACCGTTTGATCTCGCTGGGATGTCCGGCCAGCAGGGCGTCCGCGAGGGGCGCAGGGGCGGGGCCGGCGCTGGCGACGGGGGGCGCGGGGGCGGGGGGCGCGGGCGGCGCGGCGGCGGGCAGCGGCGACGCCACGCTGTCTGCGTGTTCGCGGCACAGCTCCGAGCAACTGACGAGATTATGTGGACTATTAGAGTTGTACTAGCAGGGCATACTCGCACTTGGTTGATCAGTTGTGTGTGTGTGTGTGTGTGTGTGTGTGTGTGTGTGTGTGTGTGTGTGTGTGTGTGTGTGTGGTGAGGGGGTACTTACCGGTCGCACAGGCCCTGCTTGATGGCGAGGTGCTGGCAGCCGGACGTGGTGATGGTGACCAGCTTGTGTCCCACCAGCCACGTGCTGGACTGTCCGCCGCGCAGCAGGAACTCAGCCGTGTCGCTCCTGCAGACACAACGCCAGGTCACTACAGTGAGGGGGGGCGGGGGGGGGCACGCAGGTCTCCGGAGTCACGTGACACTCACCGCTGCGGGCGCACGGCGGTGGGCGTGAAGGTGTAGCGCGCCAGCAGGTCGACGCAGGTTTCCGTGAGCTCCACGTGGAAGGCGGCGGACGCGGACTACAGTGAGGGGGGGGGGGGGGCACGCAGGTCCCCGGAGTCACGTGACACTCACCGCTGCGGGCGCACGGCGGTGGGCGTGAAGGTGTAGCGCGCCAGCAGGTCGACGCAGGTCTCCGTGAGCTCCACGTGGAAGGCGGCGGACGCGGACTACAGTGAGGGGGGGGGGGCACGCAGGTCTCCGGAGTCACGTGACACTCACCGCTGCGGGCGCACGGCGGTGGGCGTGAAGGTGTAGCGCGCCAGCAGGTCGACGCAGGTCTCCGTGAGCTCCACGTGGAAGGCGGCGGACGCGGACTACAGTGAGGGGGGGGGGGGCACGCAGGTCCCCGGAGTCACGTGACACTCACCGCTGCGGGCGCACGGCGGTGGGCGTGAAGGTGTAGCGCGCCAGCAGGTCGACGCAGGTCTCCGTGAGCTCCACGTGGAAGGCGGCGGACGCGGACTACAGTGAGGGGGGGGGGGGGGGCACGCAGGTCCCCGGAGTCACGTGACACTCACCGCTGCGGGCGCACGGCGGTGGGCGTGAAGGTGTAGCGCGCCAGCAGGTCGACGCAGGTCTCCGTGAGCTCCACGTGGAAGGCGGCGGACGCGGACTACAGTGAGGGGGGGGGGGGGCACGCAGGTCCCCGGAGTCACGTGACACTCACCGCTGCGGGCGCACGGCGGTGGGCGTGAAGGTGTAGCGCGCCAGCAGGTCGACGCAGGTCTCCGTGAGCTCCACGTGGAAGGCGGCGGACGCGGACGCGGCGGCGCGGCCCCCGAGCGGCGCGCGCGGCACGGCGCGGGACCCCTGCGGGACGACATAGCACAGATTAGCACAGTTCATAGTGATACCACTCAATGAAACTTATTGCACTAGAAGTGACGTATTTATGTGTTGCAAAAATTTTGTTCAGACAAGACATAATGCCACTTCCAGTTTATAAGTTTCGTGGTCCATCTTCGGTATGGAATCCCGATAGTATGGAGAATTTTTAAATATCTCAGGAATTTTCATACAATCTTGAAAAATAAACATGTGATTTCGAGTCTCAAATTTTGTGGATAGGTTCTCTACAGTGGGCTATTTACGTAGCTTTTCGCTTAACATTCCTTTTTTGTTACACCCTGTATATTATACATTTGTTACACCCCTAGCATTTCTCTCTTTAGCCTTGGCTGTTTATGGCCTGCAGGACTATCTAGAGATTTATATAAATTGTCCTGTGATTATCACTAAGAACTGTCAAAAAAGATAACCAATACGACCACATGTATAACATAGGTCACAAGTGTACTCACCAAACTGGAACTCCTTTGTCTGTTAGATGAGTCTTCATTAGCATTGTGTGAGCGGTATTGTAGCTGCTCCTCGAATGGCATTATTATGTAGTTGTGCAAGCCCTGAAAGCAAAGTGTAAATTTAATATACTTGTACCTCACAATGCCAGCGGAAGTCATCAAGGGAAGCTTATGTTCAACAGTAGACTTTTGACTTCCGAAAACACTGGGAATGAGAATCAGCTTTTTTTTATTTTGACTAATATTACACTCGTTTTTGAGGATTTTCCCGGCGTTTCCTGTATGGGCATAGTGCTCAACTTGACTTTTTTAAAGAAATAAACAAAAAAATATATAATCATCTCCAATACAAAATCAATTCCTGATTTAATTAGTAACATTGCGACATAGTCCCCGCGGCGTACTCACGTGCACGATGAAGCGCACGAAGTTGCGTCGGTAGCAGAGGCGACACTTGAGGAACCAGGCGGCGATCACGTGGTGCGCCAGCGACACCACGTAGTGGTTGTAGCGCGACGGGTTGGTGTACGGCAGCAGGATGGCGAACACCGACATGTACTGGTCCTCCACGAACGACGCGAACACCCGCGGCAGCCGGGTCAGCGCTGTCAGAGCAGGGTGACGGCAGATGACGGCGATGAGTTGTCGTAACGTTTCAAATAGTAGCGGTTACACTTCATAATCACAATAATTCGAAACGATTGGACATTATTACCATAGTAAACATGAAAAGGTTTAAAGGCCCGAGCGGAGCGAGCGCGACTTTTTTTGCTATTTGTACACAAGTGGCACAAAACAATAGATACGAACACGCATCACCGACAGGGCGGCACGTACTTGATAAGAACTCGAGCATGGGCGCGGCGATGGCCTGCGTGTCGGAGATCTTGCTGAGGTCCAGCAGCACCTCGGGCAGCATCTTCACCATGGTCTCGCGCGTCTCCAGCGTGAAGATCGTCAGCGCGTTGATGTACGGCGCGGCGTTGCGGAGCACTGCCGACATACACACGCTTGGTGTAACAGGCGGAATTACAACTATAATAGCTTTTTATATAGTCAAGTCTAAAAAATCACTAGAATCGCAGGGACTTAAGTAAAATTAAAGAGAACAAGACGCTTCAGCATCTACATGACCTACAAGTAGATTTATCCGTCCGTGTACGTCTAGGCTAATGTTTTCTTCCCGAGCGCGTGACGCAGCATGTGAACGCGTGACTCACCCATGCCGTACTTGAGCAGACAGCGCACGATGCGCGCCTGCGTGTGCGGCTCCAGGTGCGCGTGGTAGGGCTGCAGCGCCGCCAGCGCGGGCAGCGCGGCCGCGTGGAAGTCCGACACCAGCAGCTTGCCGCCGCCCGCCACGCGCAGCACCTCGGGCACGTTGAGGCTGCGGTCCGACACCTGCGCACGGCCAAGGGCTAGCGAGTCGACTGCCATAGCGGAGCCGAAGCGTCGCCACAGACTGCGATCGTCGTGAGCGCCCCGCGAATGCACCGTGCGCGGTCACGTCGCTTCGGCTTTGCTATTGCATATTAGAGGTAATAGCGCTGCCATCCCACACGCAAACATTATAACATAGAATAACCAGAACCAGAATTGGTGAGAGACGGATATGTGAGATATCACATTAAAACGTCAAATGCGCAGAGCTATGTAATAGCTAGACAAGGTAAGCGTACAGTCAAGGTTTATAAGAGCAATAGCACCTTAACGTTTAACGGTTAACCGTTTATTCATGTGTGTACGTATACATTTAGGGAACCGTAATGTCGTAAGTAAAACTAGTACGCGAGCCATCTTTTAGTAGAATTCCTACTGAACTTTTGAACGTTACTGTACTTTGCGCGTAAAAAATGAGTAGCGAATTAGAATAGACACTCGTTCTCGAGTCAATTGAATTATATGATGCCAAAAAAGGCGATTACTTTGTATAATAATTAATTATTACATAGCTTTGTGGATTTGAGATATCTCGCTCTCACAAAGTTCATGTTACAAGTGTTGCAAGATTGTGAAGATATAGAGAAATCACACACATTTAACATAGCGGGGTCAAATGTTAAAGATCAGTGATAAGTTGCTAGCTCATGACCTGAGAAATTAAATGATTATAAATTAATAAATTTGATCAAAAATATGGTACAATTAAGCTATTATTACATTATTAGATCAGATACATGTTTCGTAAAAATGTGGCATGCAAGGTAGGAACTTTAATTTATTCAACAATCTTAACATTTTTTTTACAACATAATAAATGTATAAATTTTATGTACACGAATGTTCCAAGAAAGTTGTTGATCAAGAGTTAGATCATTATTGTTATGATGTATATGACTAAGCCTTGACTCTATGTTTTTGTGAAAATATTTAGATAGTTTCTTTTCTCCAAATTGACACATAAGTTATTTGGCTGTAGCCATTTTATTAAATCATTAATTCTATTATTTATATAAAATTCAAAATCGATTTCTTTATTCTGTTTTATTAGTATGGATAGGTACGAGGGGGCGTTTTTAAGTTCGCGGAATCGGGGGTAAGACGTGGAAATAAAAATACAAGTTTATTTTTCCTTTTCAATATATTCTCCTGCAACCCTAATACATTTTTCAGATCTTTCAATTAGCTTATGTATACCCTCGAAAAAAAATGATTTTTCTTTGTCTGAAAAATAAGCTGAAACTGCTTCCTTCACTTCTTCATCGCTTGAGAACTTCTTCCCCCGAAGTTCTTTTTTCATTTTTGGAAAGAGATATTCATCACTGGGAGCCAGGTCAGGACTGTAGGGTGGATGAACCAAAATATCGAAGCCCACCTTATGCAGGGCAGCCAACGCAACACGGCTCTTGTGCACAGGCGCGTTGTCGTGCAGAAGGAGGACACCTTTGGTTAATTTTCCCCTTCTTTTTGCCTTGATTGCTTCCTTTAATCGCTCTAAGATTGAAGCGTAGTATTCTCCGGTTATGAAGACACCTTTATCTTTATAATCTATCAACAAGATTCCTTCTGAGTTCCAAAAGATTGTCGCCATGATTTTTCCCGCCGACTGTGACACCTTAAATTTCTTTGGTGGTGGTGAACCTTTTTTGTGCCACTGCATAGAATCTTGTTTGGACTCAGGTTCATAATGATGAACCCAAGTTTCATCCCCAGTAACAATTCGAGTCAATACTCCATCCTGGTCTTCATTACAGAGGTCCAAAAACGCGCGAGAACACTACGCGCTGTTGTTTTTGAGGCGGCGTGAGCATTCTCGGCACCCACCTTGCACTGACTTTGGTCATGCCGAGATGATCGTGAAGAATTTTAAATATGGTTGTATCGGATACTCCAACCATTTCTGCGAGCTGTTTCTTCTTTAGTCTAGCATCTTCCAGTATTAATTTTTCCACTTTTTGAATTATTTCCGGAGTGGTCACTCGATCGGCCGTCCTGGCCGAGGATCATCTTCAAGTGAGGCCCTGCCTTGCTTAAAAAGGGTATGCCACTTATAAACCATGGTTTTACCGGGGCAAGACTCCCCGTAAACGGATGACATCTCTTCTAGTATGGTTTGAACCGATTTACCTTGCTTGGTAAGGAACTTTATGACAGCGCGGTGCTCGATTTTCTCCATTTTTCACAATGTTCTTCCCAACTGAGTTGTTTGATCGACGATAATTCAAATAGTAATGGCCCGATTAAAACAAAACGTTCTATTTATACTAATAATGAGCTACTTAACCAGTTACGACTAAGGAAAGTACCCTCATTTATTAATTACCTACCCATTCCGCGAATATAAAAATGCACCCTCGTATATCGTCAGCGAACAAACTACATTTGTGTTTAGTTCGTCAGGAGGGGCTTAATGTATATTGTGGTAAGAGCGCTGGCACGTGCAGAGGTCGTGGGTTCAATTCCCACCCGGGTGAGGAATTTTTTCCATTTCTTTATTAATAATTTTATAATATTTAATATCTTGACTAAGATAAAAACACTTCTCCATAATATAATCCGTTAGGATATGGTTGATCGTTTCATCATTAAAACATTGTGCTGAGGGATTCAGCTTTGTTTGCCGAGATTTGGCTTATTTATGTATAGCTATCGGGATGAAAAAATAACGTTTCCAATAATGTAATTTCAAAAAGAGATGGAAAAATTCGTCATCCGAGCAATTGACCCGGTGGCTCAGTGGTAAGAGCGCTGGCACGGAATGCAGAGGTCGTGGGTTCGATTCCCACCCGGGTGAGGAATTTTTTCCATTTCTTTATTAATAATTTTATAATATATTAAAAATAGCAAAGGCCCAAATACACTTCCTTGAGGTACGCCATATTTATTTTCTCTATCATCATTTTTTCATCATTTACAGCCCTGAGAAGTCCACTGTTGGACATAGGCCTCCCCCAACAACCTCCATTCCGACCGGTCGGAAGCAGCCTGCATCCAACCGACGCCCGCAACCTTGGCCAGGTCATCCGTCCACCTCGCGGGTGGCCTTCCCACGCTGCGCTTGCCGATACGTGGTATCCACTCTAGAACTTTCCGACTCCATCGGCCATCAGTTCTTCGAGCTATGTGCCCTGCCCATTGCCACTTCAGCTTGCTGGACCGTTCAGCTATGTCGGTGATCTTTGTACGTCTGCGGATCTCCTCATTTCTGATTCGATCACGCAGAGAGATCCCAAGCATAGCTCTCTCCATCGCTCGCTGTGCGATCCTGAGCTTTTTTATGAGGCACATAGTTAGAGACCACGTCTCGGCATCGTAGGTCATCACCGGCAGCACGCACTGGTTGAACACCTTCGTCTTTAAGGACTGGGGTATCTTGGACACAAATAAGCTTCGTAGTTTCCCGAACGCTGCCCAGCCGAGTTGGATTCGCCGAGTTACCTCCTTCTCAAAGTTGGACTTACCTAGTTTGACCGTCTGTCCCAGGTAAACATACTCGTCAACAACTTCAAGCATCGAGCTCCCAACCAGTACAGGAGTGGGCGGCACATGGACGTTCGACATGATCTTCGTCTTGTCCATGTTCATCTTCAGGCCCACCTGTTGGGAGACTCGATTGAGGCCATCGAGCATTGTGCTTAGATCCTTCAGCGATTCTGCCATGACCACGATGTCGTCTGCGAACCGAAGGTGAGTGATGTATTCGCCATTGATATTGATGCCGAGTCCTTTCCATTCGAGAAGCTTAAAGGCGTCTTCCACTGCATTGGTGAAGAGCTTCGGAGAAATAACATCTCCTTGTCTCACTCCCCTCTGCAAGGAAATCGGCTCAGTGCTCCGCTCCTGTACTCGTACCGACATGGTGGCATTGCTGTATAAACACTTCAGCACTTCGATATATCGATGGTCAATATGGCACCGCTGGAGAGACCGCAACACTGCCCATGTCTCGATCGAATCAAAGGCCTTCTCATAGTCCACGAACGCTAGGCATAGTGGCCGATTATACTCTTCCGTTTTTTGTATAATCTGCCGTAGCGTGTGGATATGGTCTATGGTACTAAACCCTTTTCGGAAACCGGCTTGTTCGGGAGGCTGGAAGTCATCAAACCTGCGAGCAAGACGATTCGTTATTACCCTTGAAAACAACTTGTAGACATGGCTCAGAAGCGAGATGGGTCTATAGTTCTTCAGCAAGGCTTTATCGCCTTTTTTAAAGAACAGCACCACCACACTTCTGTTCCATGCTTCCGGCGTTACCCCTTCGAGCAGGACGGAATTGAAGAGCCTTTGGAGGACCTTCAGTACCGGAGTTCCATCCGCTCTTAGAAGCTCTGTTATAATTCCATCGTCGCCCGGCGCTTTGATGTTTTTGAGTTGTTTAAGGGCAGTCCTAATCTCGTACAGGCTGATATCCGGGATGTCTTCAGTATAGTGTCGGGTGAGCTTGGCTCTTGGGTCTTTGCCTAATCTAACAGGTTTAGCGACCGAGGTATATAGCTGTCCATAGAACCTCTCAATCTCCCTTAGCACCTCTGGTATGGTAGACGCTACACTGCCGTCCTCTGTCTTCAGCTTCGTCAACTGGCTCTGCCCAATAGATAATTCTCTCGCGAACACTTTGGAGCCTTGGTTTCGCTCTATTGTCTCCTTAATGCAGCGAGTATTAAAGCTGCGGATGTCGTGTCGCAGAGACTTGGAGATACGTCTATTGAGCTGCCGATATGCTTCAGCGTCATCAGAGGACTGCAGAGACATTGCGCGCCTTTCCGCCATGAGGTTGAGGGTATGACCAGTCAGTTTCTGGGGTCTATTTCTACGGTTAGGCCTAAAGAATTTAGACCCCACCGTGTGGACAGTTTCTACCAGCCTGTTATTTATATCGTCCACTGACATGCAATCCTCTAGGCAAGCAAAGCGGTTTGTCAGCTCGAGTTGAAAGCTCTCGGGGTTTTGAATGTGCACGGATGAGGGTCGGAGTGTAGACTTCACTAGTCGTGATCTCTCCCGTTTGACATTAATATTCAATGTGCCTCGAACCATTCGGTGATCGCTACCGGTTTTCACCCTGTTGATCACTGAGACATCATTGAATATCCGTCTATCGGTGGTCAATATGAAGTCTATCTCGTTCCTCGTGTGCTTGTTGGGATGGAGCCAGGTCCATTTCCTATGAGGCGGCTTCTTGAAGAAGGAGTTCATCATAAAGAGTACCTCCATCTCTAGAAAATCGGCCAGCCTCTGGCCCCTGGGGTTCCTGTCGCCGGATCCAAATTGTCCCACTTTCAACTCATTCTCACCCCGCTTGCCCAGTTTCGCATTGAAGTCCCCCATAACAACACAGAAATGAGTTTTAGAGGTATGTATGGCTGTACTTATGTCCTCATACATAACCTCCACCTCGTCATCTGGATGCGTCGAGGTCGGCGCGTATACCTGGATGACCTTCAACGAGTACCTTTTTGATACTCTGAGTATCAGGTATGCTACCCTGCTCGATACACTCGTGATGGATTCGATGTTGTTTACGAGGGACTTGTGGACGATAAACCCAACACCACCCTGGGACTTATGATCACCTTCCCGGTGGTAGAGTAAGTTGCCAGATTTCAGGGTTATCGTATCCTCTCCCTGTCTTCGGACCTCAGATAACCCTACAATATCCCACCGCAACTTACTCATTTCCTCTTCCAGCTCATCGAGCTTTGTGTCCTCCTTCAGCGTGCGCGCATTGTACGTCACCAGCGATAACCCACGCCTATGGTCCATTTTCGAAGCATTAGTCGTCGTACAGTTGGAACCCGCCCGGGGATTCTTAGCACCCCTGGCTCCGGCACTTGACCGGCGCCTGTCGGACACGCCAGTGTCGCCTCCGGAGCCGCCGGGCACTTGGGGCCTTCCTAGATTACTACTCATGGGGGGGGGGGTTTGGACCGTAACCCGCCACGCTGGTCCAATGCGTGTTGGCGGGTCGCCAGAGCCTCGTTCGTTGTTCTGCAGGGTGCACCGCGAGCAGGTGAGGATGGCTTGGGTCCCGTTTGAAGTTATATGGGACCCCATACACCCCATTTTCTCTATAGCATGATTTAAAAGTGGTAGTTTTTTTTCGCGTTATTGAGTGCGTTTATTTCAACGTATTATACACGGTTTTCTACATATGATTTTATGTAATCATGTACTTTGCCACGTATTCCGGAAGTATTTAACCACACAGTAAAATTTAATTAATAGAGTTTAGTGGCAAATAAAATCGAAAGCTTTTCACATATTAAAGAAAACTATAACCGAATTCATGTACGTTTCCTTTTGCGTCCGTAATCTATACTAATATTATAAAGAGGAAAACTTTGTTTGTTTGGTTGTAATGAATAGGCTCAAAAACTACTGGACCGATTTCAAAAATTCTTTCACCGTTAGAATCCTTATTGGACCTGGATGAACATAGGCTATAAGAATTTCCCGATATTCCCACGGGAAGGCGACCAACGGGAATTCTATATTTTTTACGAAAACCGCTATACATATGAAGCTGAAATCGGGCATATATGTTCATTGGGGACAGCGAGGGAGGACTAAAAACGGATTTCCCGAAATTCCCACGGGAAGGGGACAAACGGGAATTCATAGTTTTTACGAAAACCGCTATACATATGAAGCTGAAATCGGGCATATATGTTCATTGGGGACAGCGAGGGAGGACTAAAAACGGATTTCCCGAAATTCCCACGGGAAGGGGACAAACGGGAATTCATAGTTTTTACGAAAACCGCTATACATATGAAGCTGAAATTGGGCATATATGTTCATTAGGGACTGCGAGGAAACACTAGAACGGATTTCCCGAAATTCCCACGGGAAGGAGACCAACGGGAATTATTTATTTTTTACGAAAACGGTTAAACATGTGAATCTGAAGTTGAGCATATATGTTTATTTGGGACCCCGAGGAAGCACTGGGAACGGATTTCCCGAAATTCCCACGGGAAGGGGACAAACGTGAATTAATTTTTTACGACAACCGCGATAACATATAGGCTACTTTTTACACTTAACATATAGGCTACTTTTTATTTTTTCTGTAGTCCACGCGGACGGAGTCGCGGGCGTCCACTAGTATTATTTATAAAATGATCAAAATGACAAACATGTCATAATAGAAACTAATAAGTAAGTATTTAACAGAAATAGTGTTTTAGAAATAGTGATCGCCCGCGCCGGAGCACGCACCGCCCCACTCTTTGATTTATTTTGTTCGCTCGGGGCTCCAGTTGTCCTACTTATGTGGCGTGGCAAGTGAGGTGTGACGTGTGGCACTCACCAGCGAGCACAGCGTGGCGGCCAGCAGGTCGACGTGCGCGGCGCGGCGCCCCACGGGCAGCGCGCGCGCCTGCAGCAGCGCGGGCAGCGCCCGCAGCGCCGCGCCCAGCACCGCCCAGTCCGCCTCCTGCGCCAGCGCCGCCGCCAGTAGCCGCGCCAGCCGCCCCGCCGGCAGCAGGCACGCGCCCTGCACACACACGCACAGTCACACGAGGGGCCGCGCCCGCCCCGCCCAGTCCGCCTCCTTTCCGTTCCGATTGGCGCAGGCGGCTCCACACGCCCCCCCCCCACAATACTCACAGGCGGCGCCTCGGGCGGCGGGGCGGGCGCGCGCGCTCGCGGCGCGGGGGGCTCCACACGCAGGTAGGGCGAGCACAGCGGACGCAGACGCAGCGCCGCCGCCCCCCACACGGGCGCTCCCGTGCGCGGGTCGTAGCAGTAGCCCACACAGTCGAAGGCGTTCGCGCGCAGACCAAACATTAATTCTAAGATCTGAAACAAAAATTATAAACATAAAAATATATCAACATCCAATAACGTTATTTTAATTGTAGTAACACCAATATCTGTCATTTTAATTAACTCACCTTTAATCTAATAGTTGGATGATGCATAAATAAAGCTGGTCGTTTATAATGATTCTCTAAATGGTCCAACAGGATTATAAAGCATCTGCAAGAAGAAACATTACTAGAGTTATGTCAAAAGTCTATGAAGAAATAAGTTGGTCCTAAAATGCTATTCTGAGGCACACCATATTGAAATTTTTATAGGACGACCAATGTAAAACATTATTAATTAAATGATAATCTGTTTACTAGTTACACACTTTATTAACATAGCAAATAACATATTTTCCTAAAAATTTAAATGTAATGTGGAAGGCAAGGTATCAGAGGCCTTGCGATTTCCGCACTGCACTTGGCGTCGAGCGTGTGTATCGCTACAAGGCCTGAGCGCTGACCTGGTGGCGTGCTGCGGTGGACAGCGCAGCAGCTTGTGGTGGAAGAGGTGCAGCAGTGCGCCCACGGCAGCGTGCACGTCCGACACGTCCGCGTCCGCCGGCACCGGCACGTCCGACAGGAACATCTCGAACGGCCGGCTCAGGATCTACAGGCATGTCACTGATGTAGCCACTAAACTAGCGACCAGAGTAGCAAATAAAAGACCTGGGTTGACGTTTTCAATTTTTTTTTTACCGATCGAAATGTCGTGAAGGTTTACATTTTTCATTGATAGGTACCGCCTACTCGGATAAGTGCTCACAGGCAGACGAGTAGAAGAGAAATGTCAAAACGGGTTTTTTTTATTTTGCGTTAAGTTCAGTCTACTACAGTTTACGCTCACGCAACATCCTTGTCATATAAAATGAATTTGCGATACCCATTAAATACTTTAGTAGATCGGGTTTGAAAGTCACCAAATGTAATTTACTATGCTGAAAACATTACTCTGACAAAGTAATTGTCAAATAAGCAGAGATAATTTGTCATAATATCTTTAGACCCAGAACGCTGTCCTCGAATATTCCATAATTGGGTTTGGAGATTATGTCATGATTATTATAGATTAGCTCTTAACCAGCAACTTCACTTGCTTAAAATTTGTTGACCCTTTACCATTGTACGGGTTACCGTACATTGTTATGTCACCTATCGACAGATCAATATTTCGTAATAAGTCTCTCTGCGTAATTTGTATAGTATTGTCTATATAGCATATCTTGTATTAGCGAACTACATAGCATTATAATATATTAAATTCAGTGTTCAACATTCACTCAACGGGTTCAGTTGTATTTATCTCTTATGAGTTGACGACTTCCCTCAGCATTAGCATAGCATAGCATCATAGCATTAACTAGCAACTTTATTGTACGAGTGCCACACCGTACATTTTGGTCCTTCGAGCTAACGGTACAAGCGGGACCTACACGCGAGTGTATACTTCCGTCGGGTTTCGGTGTACGTGAACTAGTACGTTGGTCGACCTATTTACGCGTTCGAACAACGTGTACTACGTGTACGTGGTCGACAGTCTACGTAACCAGCAGCAGCCGCACCAGTTCCATCCAGCGTATTTTCTTCCATTGCGGTAGCAGTATTCTCAAGTAAGATCTTTCCTTTTATTTGCTTACTATGGAAGGTTTATTTGTCCGTCAAGGTGAACTTGTCGCTGAAATTCAACGTATTGGCAACAACTTTGACAAGGATTCAGCGAATCGTAAAACCTCCAGTTATCTAAAAACACGGCTGGAGTCCTTAGAAAATCTCTGGGGAGAGTTCGAATTGAATAATACCAAGCTAGCAACAATAGAGTTAAAAACTCAAAATTATTTTACGGACTCTATTTACGAACGTATTCATCAGTATTATAGCGATTTACGGGCGAAACTATCTACTTACCAACCTTATGTAATTTCTACTCCGATCCTTAGTAATACTAAAATGTTGGGTACAACATCTAGTACGAGTAAAGCTACGGGTACAGGTTTGGAAAATGAAAATGATAAGATTGTCACATTAATGTCACTTCAGCAAGCGAATTTCAGAGCTTTTAAGCGTATTCTATTCAATATAGATATAGAAGACATCAGCGAAAAGTGGGAACTTGAGGATGAGCTTCGCAGCATCCAAACAAAATGGGATATCATTGATAAGCAGCATATTGAATTAGATTATCTCCTTGAGGGTAAAGACGATCTGTATCAGTCGGACTTTTTAAAGCTAGAGAAGTCCTTTAAATCCACAAAAAGGGCTTTGAACCAAAAGCTTTCAGCTACCGCACATATACACAAAGCTACTCCGTCTTTAGAAATACCTATTTTTTCGGGACGATACAGCAATTGGCCTACATTTTTTGACCTATTTAACGAGTCCATACATAGAAATAACTATCTCTCAAAGGCTCAAAAAATGCAACACCTAAAAGGTAAAGTCAAAGGAGAAGCTGAACGTTTGATCTCGCATCTCAACATCTCATCAGATAATTATGACATAGCTTGGGAAATACTAGCGCATCGGTACAATAACCCACATGTACTATTTACAACCCAAATCGAGACATTTCTCAATCAACCCAGCATCTCTCATCAGACGTCATTCGAGATAAAACGACTCTATGACACTACTACAGAGTGTATACATGCCATTGATAATCTCGGTATAAATACAAATACTTGGGATCCGATTTTAGCTCATCTTATTACTAAAAAGCTCGATAGCGAAACCTATACTCAGTACAAGGAGGCTCGTAAATCGCCGCGAGATTTAGCATCTCTAGATGAGTTAATGCGTTTCTTAGAGAATAAGTTTATGGCACTTGAGCCAGTGCAAAAGAAAGATAGCAAGAAAGATAAAGAAATCTTGTCATCGACAGCTAAGCCAGCTTCATACTATCCATCTAAGCCTTACTATAAAAAAAGCTTTAACTACAACAAGCTTTCAAAGGGACATCAAACGGCAGCGGTAACATCTCTTTATAAATGTCCTCTATGTAATTCAGATCATCAGCTCTATAGATGTCAGCAATTTATTCAAATGCCAGCAGAAATGCAATTGAGGACAGTTGAGAATTTGAAATTGTGTAAAAACTGCCTATTTAAGCATGTCAACAATAAATGCATTTCTATTAAAAGGTGCAAGGAATGCAATAATGAACATCACACAATTTTGCATGACTCATGTGCAGGGCCATCGCAAATTATAAGGTCGAACGTGCTTCCAATGACTTCATCGAAAAAGCCACACGTAGCAAATCACGTGTCTACCGACGATGAAGAAGTTTTACTAGCTACTGTTTTGCTACAAATTAAAGCAGTCGACGGTAATTATGTCACACTCAGAGCTTTACTTGACCAAGGTTCTCAAATAACTTTAATCTCTGAGAATGCAGCTCAGCTTTTGGGTTTACCGCGCCGCAAATTCAGCGCTTCAGTTTCTGGCGTAGGTAATAGCTCGAATCATAGCAAAAGCAGTATGTCACTCGAGTGTAAGTCTATTTATAACAACTATAGTTTCCATACAGAAGGGATTGTTATACCTCGAGTAATCAGCGATCTTCCTAACGCATCATTTACTAAGCGCTCGTGGTCTCATATACAACATATGCAGCTAGCTGATCCAGAATACAATGTGTCAAAGCCTATAGATATATTACTAGATGCCTGTGTATACTCAGATGTCATCATGAGTGGACTTGTCAAAGGCACACATAATGCACCAATAGCTCAGCAAACAAAGCTAGGATGGATCTTGTCAGGAAATGTAAAAACTTTCAATTGCAGCGTTGTCGTTAACAATTTAAAAGACATAGCCCAATATTGGGAGATGGAAGACCTTTCTAGCCCAGCATCTGACCTCACAGAATCAGAGCACCGATGTGAAGAGCATTATGTAGCCACCACAAGACGATTAGACAACGGTAGATACGAAGTTGCGTTACCGATGACGCCAGGTTATGAAGAAAAACTTGGACATTCAAAGTCAAAAGCAACAGCACAGTTTATACAAGTAGAGCGAAAAATGGCAAGGAACGAAGCATTTGCCCTAAGCTACAGACAGTTCATGAGAGAGTACTTGGAATTAGGTCATATGCGACTAGCAAATTACAGCAAAGGTCCTAAATACGTACTACCTCACCATGCAGTTATAAAGGAAGATTCTACCACCACGAAGATACGAGTAGTATTCAATGGTTCGTCTCCAACTAGAACAGGAATCAGCCTTAATGACGTCATGGAATGTGGACCAAATCTACAACATGATCTACCAGCTTTGATCTTAAAGTGGAGATTACACACATACGTCATCACGGCGGATATAGAAAAAATGTTCCGACAAATTATGATTCGCGAAAGCAACCAACATCTACAAACGATCATGTGGAGAGAAACTCCGCATGAACAACTCCGAGAGTACGTCCTTACAACCATAACATATGGTACCAAAGCTGCACCTTATCTAGCGATGCGCACTCTACGGCAACTAGCTAAAGACGAAGCCTCACGATATCCGCTAGCAGCGAAAGCTTTACAAAATGATTTCTATATGGATGATCTACTCAGCGGTGGAAATACTTTAGAAGAAACTAAAAAGCTACAGCAACAACTTATAGAGGTCATGAAAGGAGCAGGAATGAACCTACGGAAATGGTCATCTAACGAGCCACAATTACTGGAAAGTTTATCATCTGAGCTCATTGAAAACCCTCTGGATTTTAAGCACCCGGAGTCCCGTAAAACATTAGGAATCAGCTGGAAACCTACATTAGATTCATTTATGTTTACTAATAAAATTGAAATCACTAATAAATGTAACACCAAGCGCAAACTATTATCGGAAATATCAACGATATTTGATCCGTTGGGCTGGATTTCCCCACTTACAATCCGAGCAAAGCTTTTGTTTCAACAAACATGGTCCCTCAACTTGGGTTGGGATGATGAAGTTCCGAATGATATCGTAAAAGAATGGACTCAATTCCGAGTTGACCTACAAAAGATTGACCAAGTTAATATACCTAGACACTTAGGTAATACAACAAAACGATTTCAATTACATGGCTATAGTGACGCGAGCGAAAAAGCTTACGCCGGTGCAATTTATTTAGTTACGAGTAATTGTAAAGGTGAGTTTACATCGCGGTTAGTCATAGCAAAGACAAAATTAGCTCCATTAAATCAGAAGAATGCTACGATACCACGTCTAGAGCTTTGTGGAGCATTGCTTCTCGCACAACTTATGAAGATTGTGATAGCGTTATTAGAGAATTATAACTATGATGTCTACGCCTGGACAGATTCGGAAATTGTGCTGGGATGGCTACATGGAGATACAAATAGATGGAAATCATTTGTATCAAATCGGGTAAACAAAATAACTGCCATAATACCTGCATCGAAATGGAATTATGTCAAATCAAAGGAAAACGCAGCCGATTGTGCTACACGAGGACTATCTTTTGAAAAGCTTCAGGATAATACCCTTTGGTGGAACGGGCCAGAATATTTGATTAATTTCGATCCAAGTATTATCATAGACAAAACCTACAAGGAACCATCTTTAGAAACTAAAAGAATTAATATAAACGCAGCCTTACAACAGCCAAACTCTAGTATAATAAATAATCTTATAGAAAACAATAGCTCAATCACGCGTTTAGTAAGGACATTGGCCTGGATATCACGTTTCATTGCTACCGTGCGACGTCACACTACCGAACATGACTCATATTTGTCAACATCGGAAATAAATAAAGCAAACTTGCTTATTATTAAAAATGTTCAAGCTCAGAATTTTGAAATAGATTTAACAAATATTAAAAATATTTGTTACGGATTTGTAAGAGTTGTGTCTATCAAGACCGAAAATAATATTTTGAAACGTCCAATCACTAAGCTTGTCCCATTACCGGTAGAAAACAGCAATAAATGTGAACAAACTTTAAGCACAGCATCCAGTAATCAGCAATCGCGAGCAAAGACAAAGAAAATCAGCAGAAACTTTTTTACATTAGCGCTTTTAATGCTTACAACTATAATATCTCCAGTTACATCGAACACGTTTGCTAATAAAATTGAAATAAAGGATAACAGGACTCTTTATTTTGATAAGATTTCGGATTTACAATTTATTCAAGATGAATGGAAGCTAGTAGTTTACTATAACCTCACGAACTACTGGCATTCAATAGCACAAATGGAAATTACTGTCAATTATCTAAAAAACCTAACTGCATATTCTTATCATAACTACAAAGAGATCATAGATCAGCTAGCACACGAATTAACAGAGATAGAGCATTATAACCGACTTCTACAAGGCAATAACAAGAGGCAGAGAAGAGGCTTAATAAATGGAGCTGGCAGCTTAGCAAACTACTTATTTGGAGTACTCGATGACAATTTTGCACAGAAATATACCCAGGATATAAAGAAGATTAAAAATAATGAAAATCATCTAAAACAATTGATTGGGGATCAAATTACTATAATCGAAGCAAACTCCAATATAATACAGCGCAACGAGCAAATAATGAATAAACAATTTTCAAATATAAATGAGCACCTACATAATATTACAATTGAAATAAACAAATTCCGATCCGACCTCGACGTCGGGTTATATACAGCAGCAGCAACTTTATCAGCGAGTATTATCCTCGGAAATCTAAGACGCATACAGGACACTCTTATCGATACGGTAACCGACATCAGTCACGGCCGCATCGATACTCATCTGCTAACAAGCGAACAATTAGAGGAACAAATGAACTTTATATTAGGACAGCTACAGGGTGATTTAAAACTACCGGTTGAATTGAGTAATATCCGTGACTTATACAAGCTTCTAAAAGTACTCGCACGGGTTTATCAACAATATCTAATTATTGAAATAAAGATTCCTCTAGTGAAGAGCGAAACCTATGAGCTCGATAATATTATAAGTATCCCACACATCGTAGATAAGAGATCACATCTTACTATACCTGTCTACCCCTACCTAGCATTTAACCTACGGAAAGATGAAGTTGTATTTCTTTCTCAGCAAGATATCCAAACATGTATTCACGCCTCAGAAGATAAATTATTATGCACATTAAATAAGCCTATCTATGACCTACATGTTAAACAAAATTTATGCAATATAACTCTAATAAATACAAGTAAATATACAACGCCCTGTACTTACGAACAAACGCCGTGCGTAAATAGATGGATCAAGTTACACCGACAGAATGTATGGCTGTACTCATGTTGTGAGAAATGCAATATTCGCACCTTTTGTCCAGCTGATAGCATGACCATGAATACAGTTTTAGGCAATGGACTACTTGATGTAGGTCAAGGTTGTATTATAAAAAGTGATACATTTACAATTCACGCTCACAACAACTTTTTGAGAAAAGTAAATGTAGAACCAACATTTGAAGCCCCAGAGATATCTATACTAAATGAAGTGATAAATACATCTACGTTCTTTGACTTGACGACAGAAAACCATAAGCAGCAATACCAACAAGTCGCTAAGGACTTAGCACTTCTAAAGCAAGGAATATCTACACCAAATCTCAGCACCAATGATATCCATCACTATTCAATTAGCTACGGAACACTGGTAGTACTACTTTTGGTAGCAACCACAGCGCTAGTTCTCTACATAAGGGACAGGAATCGTAAGATACGAGAGCTTTCGTCGTCAGTAGGACGCTCCGCCACAAGGAGCGGCGGCGGCGCGGCCACGACCGTCTTACCGCTGTACGCACCCACGCGTCAGCAACCCGTGTTAAGTGATAGTGGTAGTGGACTTGCAAACTCAGTGAGCATAGCTTCAAGTAATAGAGGCATTTCACCTCCTAAACCACCGCGATCGGTGATTCCGACTGAATTGTACGGTGAAAGTGCCCCTAATAATTAGCATAGCAGTGTAGTGAAATTAGTTTTTATAAACATTTAGATTATTTACATATTTTTTAAGATGTTCACAATATTTTATTTAATTAAATTAAGCTAGCTTGTTTTTAAAATAATAATTCATACCATTTAGTAATAATTCCATCAGCTTTATTTGAATTTGCTTTATGTACCATTTAATAATTAAGCTCTTTCTTTTTCTTTCGAGTTGGCAAGATGTACGGGTTACCGTACATTGTTATGTCACCTATCGACAGATCAATATTTCGTAATAAGTCTCTCTGCGTAATTTGTATAGTATTGTCTATATAGCATATCTTGTATTAGCGAACTACATAGCATTATAATATATTAAATTCAGTGTTCAACATTCACTCAACGGGTTCAGTTGTATTTATCTCTTATGAGTTGACGACTTCCCTCAGCATTAGCATAGCATAGCATCATAGCATTAACTAGCAACTTTATTGTACGAGTGCCACACCGTACAACCATATTCAGAATAAAAAAATTTAAAACGCTGAAATAGTTAAAAGAATTTTGATTAAGAGAAGTAATTTGAAGATAACGACAAATCATCTTATGAGAGCAGACTTATGCAGTGCAAATTATGTAGGTGATTTAAATTATAACATTAAGTATAATGTGGGCTATAAATAAGCTGAACACTGTGTGAAATACGTCTTATCTCAAAATTTTGCATAACTTTACCATGCGTTCATGCGAAATTTATTTTTTTTGTGCGTGGATCACAGAACACATTTACTCCTAGCGGAGAAGAAGGGCAACTACGTAGAAAGTATCAAAGGATCAAAGGCAAGCTCACTGTTGCCATCTTACCTCACGCCCGTAAAACTGACGATAAATATGGAATGCAGGGATAGGTAGGTACTTAGAAATGTACGATACATTCCGGAATTAGGCATTTTCACTTGCAGAAAACTCAAACCAGAGTTCTGGCTCGAGTTTCCTACAAGGGAAAATGCCCAATCCGAAATATGTACACACGTAACGATAGTCATTTTATCAAATAAAACAAGGATATTATTGTTATGAAGAATAATACTTTTTAATCTAAAGAAATGACACAAAAAGAAATACAATCCTTCCAAAAAATCCATCCATGATCCATCCACCATCCAACCATGATAAAGGATAAACAAATAACAAAAAAAACACAAAACACTAAGTATCTTGCAAAAACTATGTAGGTTATGAAAAAAAATCACTATCTTGGATTAAAAGTCACTATCTTAGGTTAAATCACTATCAGAATACTGTTAAGTATCTCACACACTAAACGGAGAAACCGAAACCCTACTCAACATTACTGGAGCGAATAAATAAACAGAAAAATTCACAAACAAACCGACCGCAAGAACAAACGAACGCCATGTTGGATTTACTTTGCTTGCTGCTGTACCACACGGTCGTACCATTCACTCACAAAATATGTCTATCTCAAACTGCAGTAATGGACGTTGGCATGTGCGAGGGAGATATCGGAACGACAATGCGCTAACATTTTTTGCTTCAAGAAAGTTGTAATCCAAGGATGTTATATAAAAATGGACTGAACAACTCGGCCCCTGTAGGCTTTACGGCAGCTCGTACTAACTTGACGGGGCCTGGCGTGGACTACACAAATCTCACTCGGGTGAAGAATTTTTTACATTTTCTTATTAATATTTTATAAAAAAGAAAATAAAATTATTAATAAAGAAATGGAAAAATTCTTCACCCGAGTGGGGTTCGATTCCCACGAATCCGAAATAAGAAAATGTCGAAGTAATCCTATCGAATCCTAGATTAATGTTACACAAGTCGTTAATATAAATAAAAACAAAAATAGTTAAGTTCTGGTGATCATCTCTATAAAAGTTATAAATTTTGACACAATGGTATCGATTGTGAAGATAGTCTGCAAACATTTTAAGCTGTGTGTCCCTTATATCCAAAACCTCGAGCTTATTTAAAATGATGGGTATAGAAAGCGTGTCAAACGCTTTTACTAAGTCCAAGAACACCCCATGGTCAGGTTATCTTTGCCAAGTTTGCTTGATATATGGTTGCAGTCGACCATTTGGCGAGAGGATAATAATATGACTTTTTAATCCTGGGTTTAATATCATGTATTTTGTAAATGTGACGCAAGCAAAAGAGAAAAAAACAAATCAATTATGGTTTTCGAAACACAAATGCATAAGTAAATAGATGTACGATTTGAAATTGAAATTCTTAAACAAAGAGGAGATATTAGAGATCAAGTGGCCAGTACGACAAAATTTCATATGTATTACAATGTATTAGTAATGATTGTCACCTGGTCCAGTAGCTGCAGCAGGTCCGGCGCGGCGGCGGCGGCTGGCGCGGCCAGGTCCCGCAGCAGGCCGGCGGCGGCGGCCCGCAGCGGCGCCGCGCCGTCCGCCGCGCACAGCGCCGCCACGCCGCCCAGCCGCTCTGCCAGCTCCTCGCCGTGCACCGCCCTACGGGAGGAGCGCAGATACAGACAGACGCAGCGACGGGGGGAGGGGAGCGTCACGCAGACACACGAAGGCCTGCAGCGCGCGCACGGCGTGCTGGCTGGGGGACACACAGACACAGACACGCACCTGTGGCGACACACGAAGGCCTGCAGCGCGCGCACGGCATGCAGACGCACGGCGGCGCGCGGCTCCAGACGCACGTGGCGGTCGGCCAGCGCCGCCAGCGCGTGCGCCCACTCGTGCTCCAGCGGCGACAGCGCGTTCAGCCGCAGCGTCACCAGCCGCGTCGCCGACGCCTCCTGCCGACACACGCAACACGTCACGACCCTGACACGTCTGCACTCGACGCGTCACCGCGGACCCTCACCGGCCGCTGCAGCACGCAGGCCTCCACCAGGTCCAGCAGCGCCGCCTCCTCGGCCGGGAACTGCCCCGCGTCCTGCAGAGCCTCCAGCCCGCTGATGATGGAGTGCAGCTTCGAGCTCACCAGCTCGTTAGGCGGCGACAGGCTCTCTGCAAGCATACAGGAACGATACTCAATCTATGACTAAGGGTTTTCAGACAGGGACAAGAAATGTGTTTAGTACTCTCTCAATTTAGGGACAGCAAATGTGTTCAGTACTTTTTCAAGATAGGAACGAACTACGGACTAGGAACGGAGTGGGTGTACCTAGGTATGTGTACGCGGCGCGGACCTCAGTGTGTGTGTGTGTGTACTAGTGATGTGCCGGAGATCCGTATACATACCCGTATCCGCAGATATCCGAGGTAGAATAAAGAACCGTATCCGTTACTTTTTTGGTTTTTTTGGGTATCTTTAACGGATCTCTTTACCTTATTAATTTTATATTTATGGATGAAATTCTTTAAATAGGTGATTAATTAGCAATAAAAAACTATTAATTTAAATCCAGATATTATTTATTTCCTAAAATCAATATTTTGCTTCTTTATGTTACAAACTTATCAGAAGTTAGTTACCGTATCTGATGAGGCGATAAGGTTTGGTTTTGCTTAACTGAGATCGCGATTGAAATTAAAAATATACAAATACGTCTGTTCTCTTAGTTCCTTTATTTTGCACTAACTCAAATGACAAGTGGACTGTATACTTAAAAATAACTAAACATAGCTAGGTAACTATCTATGCCTCACCTATGGCTCAGCTCACGAAAAAAGGGAATATTGTACCTTGGACTATCTGTTTAGACATTCCGCCCACCAAAGAACATAGTTCTTTAATCGACGAAAACTTTAAGTACTCTATATCTCAAAATTTTAATCTTTATCTCTACTGCAATAGGTACAATAAACAACTCGTAAATATCTCACTCAACTTATCAAATCAAATACTACCGATATACAGATAGGTAGGAAAGGGCGTTTGTAAATTACACTCGAATAAACATCTCAATAGTTTGACTTATCTCAATACTAACTAACAGTAAATTATATGAAATATAACAATAGAAAGTAGGGTATAGCCCGCCCACCGTGACAAAACAAAAATAGTATATACTGTAGGTAAATATACCTACTTCTCGTATATTTCATGTACCTACATACTACCTATATACTTAATAATAATATGTAAGAACATAGAATTATAAAAACAAAAATGTAATTCATTCTTGTACACACAATAGTTTTCTCTTGGAATTACAAAGGATTACAAAGTAATTAAGTAGTGTTATTTTATAGGTATTGTATGATAAGTATAGATAAGTACTTACTTACTAACTAAATCGAACACTATTACTCAAACTAAAGATTTATACTATTAGCTCTCAATACTACCTACTCCCATCCTTTACACTACTTTTATACATTAATCTTAAAACATAGTTTTCTTAACCTATTTAGAAATAACACAAATCTTACTAATAGGTCTTTTAAATTCTCCGTTTTTACACTTCACAGTTACAACTCTAGAAATATTATCAGGTCCTGGATGTTTATTTATTACCCTACCCAATAACCATTTTGCAGGAGGAATATTATCCTCTTTAAGAATAACAATATCGTCAATTTTAGGCTCAGCACCCTTAGAATTCCATTTATAACGCTGATTAAGTGTTACAAAATACTCCCTATACCATCTATTCCAAAAGTTAGTTACAATTTTCTGCGTTAACCGCCATCTATCTAGACCTACTACATTAAATTTGGAATAGTCTTCGTCAGCTATAGTTAATAATGGTTCGCCGACTAAAAAGTGGCCTGGCGTCAGGGGAAGAGGGTCGTTTGGATCTTCACTAAGTAATGTTATAGGTCTCGAATTTAAACATGCTTCCACTTGGGCCAGCACTGTCGCTAACTCCTCATATGTTAACGTATTGTTTCCGACTACTTTTTTAAATGTGTTTTAGTACTACGCACCCCGGCCTCCCATAATCCACAAAATTTGGTGCATGTGGTGGTATGAAGTGCCACCTTGTACTCTCTAAAGTAAGTAGTTCGGCTATCTCAGTAGGGATTGCTGATTTAGCACTATTAAACATCTCCCTCATCATTTATCCGCACCAACGAAGTTGGTTCCATTATCGCTATACAAATCTTGACAATGTCCTCTGCGTGAAGTAAAACGTTTGAAAGCTGCAATGAAACCTTTGGCAGTTAGGTCAGTGACTGCTTCGAGATGTATAGCCTTTGTCACCATACACACAAAAAGACATATATAACCTTTATAAGATTTAGCTCCTCTGCCTGGTGAAAACCGGATGTTAATCGGACCACAATAATCAACTCCAGTAGATTTGAATGGTTTGCTAGGTTTCAATCTCACATCAGGTAAAAGTCCCATTAATTGCGAAGTCTTCTTCGTAGAATACCTAGTACAAACTACACATTCTCTATAGATTTTCTTGACACGTTCTCTTGCTCGTAGGATCCAATATTTAGTCCTTAGAAAATTTAGCATCAGTTGAGGACCACCATGCAAAGTCTTCTGATGGGCATCTAAAATTAATAACTGACTAAAATGATTTTTAGCCGGCATACTCGTAATTATTGGATGTTTTGTGTCGTAACTTGCGTCTGATTGAGCAATGCGTCCACCTACTCTTAAAATCTTATTTTTATCTAAAATAGGATAAAGAGAGCGAAGATTACTTTTCTTCAGTACACATCCTCGAGTCACTAATTGTTTTATCTCGGAACCAAATTCTCGTTCTTGGATTTGTTTAATACACGAAAGTAAAGTTTGATTAATTTCATCAGATGTAATAAATTTTGTAAATATTTTACGCTCATTTTTTGGTAACTTATAATTTAAAATTCTCCTACAGTATGAAATAATTCTTAAAAGTTTTGACAAGGACGAAAATTTAGACCAAACAAATTCCACTTCAATATTAGATAAAACTGTTAGTGATTGAACTCTCTCCTCTTCATGTGTATCTTCACAAATATCATTAAACTGTACGTCAGTTTCTGTCAGCCACTGTGGACCTTTCCACCACAATGAATGCTCTAATAAATCCTTGGGATTTAGACCTCGAGAAGCACAGTCGGCTGGATTCAAGTCTGTAGTCACATGACTCCATTGCTCATAATCTAGAATATTTAATATAGTAGACACTCGATTACTAACGAACGTACTCCAACGACTCGAACCTCCTTTAATCCATGCCAAGACTACAGTTGAATCTGTCCAACCGTACAAATGTTCTTTCGGTATACTTAAAACTTGTGATACCTCAAAAATAAGTTTGGCTGCCAAAGTAGCTCCACACAACTCAAGTCTAGGGATTGAAAGTTCCTTTGCTACTGGGGCAACCCTTGTTTTGGCAGTCACTAAATGTACATTCACTCTATTTGACTCATCTATTACTCTCATATATACTGCTGCCGCAAATGCTATTCTCGAAGCATCCGAAAATACATGTAACTCAACTCTCGACAATTTTGTCATATTAATCCATCTCGGTATTCTTAAATTCTTCAAATCATTTAAATTATCTCGATATATCAACCATTGCTGAAGTAACCCTTCATTTAAAGAATCATCCCATTCTAATCCTGATTTCCAAAGTTTCTGTATAAATACTTTAGCAGTAACAACAACAGGAGCTATCCATCCTAGAGGATCGTATAACCTTGCTACTTCTGATAGGACCTGTCTTTTAGTCATATTATCTCTAGGTTCTGTTAAGTTAAGTTTGTACTCGAAACTGTCAGTACACCTATTCCAGCTTACTCCAAGGACTTTAATTAAATTATTTATTTTAATAGGGGCAACATTCTCGAATTGACTGCTCTTTCCTATTTTCTTCATAAATTCTTCACTACTGCTATTCCATTTTTGTAGTTCAAATCCACCTAAATTCATTAATTTATTCATTTCATTATATACTTCTAAGGCTTCCTCTACCGTTTCTGTACCCGTCATTAAATCATCCATGTAATAATCTTCCTTGGTTATTTTTGCTGCTAGTGGATATTTTGATTCTTCTATTTCTGCTAAACGCTGTAAAGATTTTACTGCTAAGTACGGTGCGCATGCTGTGCCGAAAGTTAATCTTAAAAGTTTAAAATGCTGTATTGGATCAGATGGATGAACTCTCCACACTATTCTCTGAAAGTTTGTATCCTCTTCGTTTACTAATACCATTCTATACATCTTCACGATATCAGCGACAATACATATTTTATGGTTTCTCCACCTCATCAGTATGTGTCTCAAATCTTGCTGTAGTTTCGGCCCAACAAGTAATTCATCATTTAAAGAAACATTATTAGTGCCTTTACTAGACGCATCAAATACCACGCGAAGTTTGGTAGTATCTTTCTCTTCACGTATAACAGCGTGGTGTGGAAGATATACTGCTTTTGGATTTTCTATATCCTTCTCCTCAACTAGTGTCATATGATTTAATACCATGTATTCTTCCATCACCTTATTGTAATCATCTCGTAACTTCTCATTCTTACCTAATTTTCTCTCTAAGAGCTTTAATCTCTTTATTGCTATTTCTCGCGAATGACCATACTGACATCTAGGATCATCCGTGTTAAATGGTAACCTTACTGAAAATCTTCCTGTAATATCTCTTTTTGTAGTTAAATTAAAAAACTCTTCACAGCTTTTCTCACTTTCACTCATCTCCTTTTTTATTATAGTTGGTTCATTTTCTATCTCCCAAAAGGTTTTCAATAACTCATCTTCCTTAACCTGTACATGCATGCTAATTAGTTGATCCCGAGAGATGTTAGACTCGTGTGACACCTTACCAGACAAGATCCATCCAAAGATTGTGTTCTGGGCCATTACATTCCCGCTCGGTTTCTTGATCATTCCATCTAGTAATATATTAGAGTATACATCTGCGCCTAACAATATATCGATCTTACCAGGTGTAGTGTACGTGGGATCTGCTAAAGGTAAATGCTCTATCTCTATCCACTCAAATGTACTAAGTTTAGTCGTCGGAAGCAATGACGTTAAAGAATGTAAAACAAATGCATTTACTGTTATTGAAACTTCAGAATTAAAGTTAGACTTAACGCAAAGTGAAACCATATACTTGATTTTGGTACGACCATCTCCTAAACCTGATACCCAACCACTTACAGGTTTGCGTACAAGACCTAATAACTGTACAGTAGCCTCCGTCACAAAAGAGGCTTGTGAACCCTGATCAAGTAAAGCTCTAATAGTTTGACTATAACCATGTGCATTAAATACCTTAACTCTAGCTGTTGCCAGTAGTACGCTGTTTGGTTGAAGCTCCCTCCTCGAAAATGCTGCTGTAATGTTATGTGCATCACCTCGCAAAGTACTCGTTGTCTCGTCTCGTGGTGCGCGCGGTGATGTTGAAACCTCTCTCTGTACATTACCCTCCTGAGTGCTATCTGTTTCAAAATGTAATAAAGTATGATGACGCCGTCTACACCTCTTGCAGCTGTGCACTCGTCGACACTTCATTACTAAATGTGAAGGTGAAAGACAATTAAAACACAAATAATTATTTTGTACGAAGTTCTGTCGATCTGGGGGCGTAAGTTGTATAAATCGCTTGCATAAACCCAAATAATGATGTTCGTTGCACATTGAACACTTCTCTTTAGTTTTATTCTCCACTGCCATATGAAACGTCTTCGTATGCTGTCTAGCTCCTTGTGTGCGTGATACGCTGGTGTCAATCATTTCTAGCGATCTAAATCTATATTCTAGGTAATCTCTTAGCTGTGACCATGTTGGCAAAGCATCTGATACATTTAATTGTTGTTCCCACTGTTTAATTGATTCGGTATCTAACTTGGAAACAACAAAATAAATAACAATGGCGTCCCAACTCACTGTATAAACACCCATATTTTGCAAAGATTTCAAACAAGTAGATGTGACATCCAATAACTGCTTAATTGCGTTAGCTGACTCGGTAACTATTTTTCTCTGTGCAAAGAATGTCTTTAGAACTGCGTTACAATTATATCTCTTATTATCATATCGACGTACCAATTGCATCCATGCTTCTTGGTAATTAGAATCTGTCATAGAAAATATACGCAATAAGTTTTGAGGTTCTCCTGATAAATTACTCTTCAAATAATGGAATTTCTGTATGGCTGACAAGTTCTTATTGTTATGTATAAGTGCAGAAAACATATCGTAAAAGGTTTGCCACTCTTCATATTTGCCATTAAATGTAGGTAACTGTATATAAGGTAGCTTCACTTCACAATGGCTATTATTTTCTTGCACAATTGCCGGTACTGTAGATGATGACGACTCAATTTGTGTTATAAATTTTTGTAAAGCTTCTCTCAAATTAACCCTATACTGCACATACATTTCCTCGAATGTCTCATATGTATTTTGGGTAAAATAAGGCTCGTCCCGATCTTGCGAAGCCGCCGCTACAACTAATTTATGTCCATCTTGAAATTTCGAAAATAATTTCTCTAATAACTCAAGTCTTGTTTCTATATAGCTTTGTTTTAACCTTTCTTTCGGTGTTTTCTTATAATTAATCTCAGATCTGATTAAATTCTCCAACATCTCATTTTGATATGAACAAAGCTGATCCATATTGTACGTGAATAATTATCTCGCCGGTCAATAACAATCTTGCAGATAATGCGGTAAATAGTTTTATATCTCTCTCGTATAATATTCACTATTAGTAACTCGTATGTAAAACAAATATTCTCAAAACTCGTACATTAACTCGTTGCGATCTCAATTTTTCTCAATGTAGGTAGATTTCACTCGTAATTTCTCGATATACGCTGCATTTGTATTAATCGTTTTATGTTAAACTCACTCACTCGATGTTGATTAATACAATTATCTCAATAGTCACTGTTAGCAATTATTATAAATGTTCAATATTAGGGACTTGAAATCACAATTCATAAAACTGCCACATTAACTTGCGTAGTACCAAAACTCGACCTTTTCTTATCGCACTTCTTTTGTTCTCACTGGATAACTTGCTCGACTCCTCACTGATACTCATCCGGCTCGAAGGACCATATGTTAAGGCGATAAGGTTTGGTTTTGCTTAACTGAGATCGCGATTGAAATTAAAAATATACAAATACGTCTGTTCTCTTAGTTCCTTTATTTTGCACTAACTCAAATGACAAGTGGACTGTATACTTAAAAATAACTAAACATAGCTAGGTAACTATCTATGCCTCACCTATGGCTCAGCTCACGAAAAAAGGGAATATTGTACCTTGGACTATCTGTTTAGACAGTATCTATCCATACTAATATTATAAATGGGAAAGTGTGTGTGTGTGTGTCTGTTTGTCCATCTTTCAAGGCAAAACGGAGCGACGAATTGACGTGATTTTTTAAGTGGAGATAGTTGAAAGGATAGAGTGACATAGGCTACTTTTTGTGTCTGTCTAAACCCCCACTTTCCTAAAATGGGGGGTGGAAATTTGTATGGAGCATTCCGCAATTTTCAAGGTAGAAAGTTGAAAATTGGTATGCGGACTATTTGTGAGTAACAAAAAAATCGTGCATGATTTTTTTTTTAATCTGCCCCCAACCTTGTGTGTGTGTGTGTATGTACGTACGCTCTGCGCGCACGGCGGCGGTGAGACAGCGCAGCAGCAGCGCGGCTTGCGGCGGAGACAGTTCGGTGTGTGTGTGTGTGTGTGTGTGTGTGTGTGTGTGTGTGTACGTACGCTCTGCGTGCACGGCGGCGGTGAGACAGCGCAGCAGCAGCGCGGCTTGCGGCGGAGACAGTTCGGTGTGTGTGTGTGTGTGTGTGTGTGTGTGTGTACGTACGCTCTGCGCGCACGGCGGCGGTGAGACAGCGCAGCAGCAGCGCGGCTTGCGGCGGAGACAGCTCGGCGGCGGCCGCCAGCGCCAGCGCACACACACACTCGTACACCAGCGCCGCGCGATTAGTCGATAGCGCCTGGAAAATAACACACTTTACATTTCTGATTGACAACACTTTTTCGCGATACTAGACGTTGAACTGATGTCGGCAGCGAATGTGTTCTCTGACACAAGACTGATAGATCACTAAAGAACGAAAGCTAACAGCATCTCCAAGCTATCTTCTCGATGGCGCTCATTATGACCACGGCCGCGCCCCACAGCGCCCCCCCCCTACCTTCTCAACGGCGTGTAGCACGGCGTGCGCGGCGCAGGCCAGCGAGCGCACGGGGCGCGCGCCCCACAGCGCCGCGCTCATGAAGAACACGGCCCCGCGACGCGCGCCCGCCGCCCCCGCCTCGTCCGCCCCGCCGCCCTCGTCCCCCTCGCCCGCCAGCGCCGCCAGCTGCAGCAGCAGCGCCGGACCGATGTCCGCGCCGAGCACCGAGCGCATCAGCTGCAACAAGACGCAAATGTCAACACCTGGTAGAGAGCCTTTCATCAAATAGTTCCTTTGGATAATGGCGCCAGTAGTTACTACGTGTATCTGCGTCACTGCATGCGGCTTTACGGATTACGGCTAAGGCAATCAAAGCTCTTGGATTTGTGATGCGTAGCTCTAAAGACTTCACCACTCAAATCGATCAAAGTTTCATTCGAAGTATTCTTGAGTATGCATCACAGATCTGGAACCCATTGTATAAATTAACCAAAGAGGCGTTAACTACAATACGTTCTATATTCTTTCCAATTTGAAATTGGTATGTCCTTTGTCTTTTGTTTATTTTTATGTGTGATTTTTTGAGTTTGTTAGCATGAGTGAGCTTCTTAGTTAATTAAAAACTAATTGATTTATTTATTTATCTGAGTTTTCTTGTGGAGTCAGTTATTGTGAGATTTGTACACCCATTATACAATGTCTATATCGAACATATCAAAGGTATTCAAAATAAATGCCATGAAGATTGCCTCCAGCGCTATAGACTGTCCTGAGCTATTGTCACATGTTAATCTCAGAGTATTGTTTAGAAATCAGGCAGATGTTAAGTCTATGAAATGATACAGATAGTAACTGCGATGGCGCACCGCCTGTATAGCCGGATATACGTTAGAATATTAACGCTGCACTGTTTTAGCCAGCTCTGACATTGTCGCTGTGCGTCCCCCGCGCCCCGCACCTCCGGCGTCGCCGCAAGTGCCTCACCTTGTTGCTGGGCTCGCGCAGCGCGTCAGCGTGCACGGCGCGGCACAGCGCGCACGCGAACGCTGGCAGCGCCGCCGACGGCAGCATGGAGTAGCTCGCCACCGCCTCCAGCAGCGCCAGAGCCGCCAGGGCCGCGCCGCCCGCCGCGCCGCCCGCCGCGCCGCCGTCCGCCACCGCCGCCCGGCACGCCACGCTGTGCGGGCGGAGACAACTAATTAACAACAACGACCACTCGCTCCAAGGCAAGCACCCGCAGCTATACATTTTAGAATAAAGTATCGGAGACTCACTAAGAGTATAACGGCGGCTGTTTTAAGAGAATACACGGAAAAACTGACTGGCCGGTAGAATACGGGCTAAGCACCAAGTTACCTGTACAAGTTAACTTGTACATTGCCGCATTAGCATAAAAATATTGCCCTAATTTCCATAGAAATTAATCAGTTTGCTCATACATTATCCTTATTCTCTACTCATCTTAGTCTTAGTTTAATTATATCAATAAAGAGTTATCAGTGATTATCAGTTTATCTTTTAATTTGCTTCGAGACAATCGCGTCCCGAACATTACCCTTTATCAGGGCCGTGGAACAGTAGCTTCCCACCGATAGTGGTATGTGACATCATCTCTATTTGAAATTCAGTGAAGCCACATAATTTTATTTATAATCATATTACTTTCCAGTAGTAGCATGTTAGTGCAAAAAGAAAAAGGTCCTTCAACTTTATTTTTAAAAATTGGATTATCTATCTGGATAGTTTTATATTTGAAACACAATAACCACTCTTCTGTTCCCATCCTACTTCGTACTAAAGTCGCGGGCGTCCACTAGTTGGACATATACACAAAAGTAGAATACAGTAGGTATTTATAAAGCCGCGCTACTAGGACATAAATATACAAAAATGTGCGAAACGTTGCGCTCAAAGTAAAAGGTGCAAAGTTTTTATTTGTTCACTCAAAGTCAAAAACTGCAGACTGATTCAGTCTACACAAAGAAAATTGAATAAAAATTACCTGTAAATACTTATTTACATTTAGATTTAATCAAAAGCAATGTTCCTATGCATAATTAAGTAAGCAAATGGATCGCTAGACATAACCAAGAATGAGTACGTACACGACGATGCCGTGCACCACCTCCTCGTCGAGGTAGGAGGCGTTGAACTTGACGACCTGCGTCAGCAGCTGCAGTAGCGGCTCCAGCGCAGTCCCCGCCGCCAGCGGCACCCAGCGCAGCAGCAGCGGCCCCATCTGACGCAAGCGTGCACATGTCAGTGACTAAGTAACCTACTACTGACAAAACTCACTAACCATATCTCGTGTTTAAGAGGAGAAATGGCCAATATATTAAGTGTTACAGAATTGTTACACTATACCATACTTAGTCAACACTTTTTAACAAAACAATATTTTGAGAAGAATTGAATTTAAATAATCACATTTTTTTTTAATAAAAATACAAGCTAGCTAAGTTCTTAATTCTATTACATAAATTTAATTAAATAGGTTTATTATGTTAATCTAATACTGTTGGTTTTAAATGTGCATCAGAACATGCATAGTTTACCCTAGTAGTAATGTATTATTGACTAAACTAATAACAAATTTTTACCTGTTCCTCAAAACATGAAATGTTTTTTCCTCCATTGGTCAATGTATGCAGCAGTTTGAATCTTGGCATAAAATCCTCAGGAGGGCTGGAGGTGACAGTCTCGTCCAGGTATGTGAAGTAGATAGTCCTCATGATGGTGAGGTGGTCGGCCTGACCCTCTGCGATGCAGCGCATGAGGTACAGAATCCCGTGCCGACTCTCTTGGTTATTGTCAAACAGGAGATCTCTTGTGCAAGTCCATATTTTCTCTACTGTCCCCTGAATCCATACATCACAATAACTCCATTCAATTCATGAAATAAAAGATTAATGAAAGATTTTTTTCTTAGGTAATAATTAAAAAAAAAAATTACTTACCTGCTAAATCAAAACAATCCTATATCAAAGATATCAACAAAATATGTAATTAAGCAAATGGACAGTAGTACAAATGTTGTAAACAAACATGAGATGAGGTGTTTATTATCTATTATTATTATTGCATCATAAATCTAAATACCTACCTACCTACATTTTAAAATTATTTATGCAATGCAAAGTCGAGTGAATCACATTCATAAATAAACATTAGACTTTCATGCAGGGAGTACAATGATACTCAAGTCGTGCAAGGGCACAAACAGACACTTCCCCTGGGCGGGAGCGCGCGGCACCGACCTGCTGCAGGCGCGCGCCGCCGACGCGCTCGGCCAGGTCCCGCGCGGCACGCAGGCGGCGCGCGGGCGCCTCCGCGCGCAGCTCGCGCTCCAGCTCCGGCGACAGCGCCAGCTCGCAGGCGCCCGGCGGCGGCGCTGCAAGCACACACACGCGTTACTGCGGCCGGCCCAGACTGCAGCCGGCCGCAGCCGAACAAAGGAACGGCGATACGTACCCGATGCGCCCTTCTTTAGGAGGGCTTTTAATTTGTCGTGCAGCGTCTTTGTGTCTTTGTTTTGCATCTTGCAGTTCTACGGCCGAATACTAATATACACTTAGTAGGTTTACGCTTACGGCTAATCGCGTAGATTACCTATGAGTTTGAAATTGATTATAAAAAGACATATTTGTTAAAAAATGTTTTCTCTAACTAGTATGTATGTACCGCTTCTTTTTTTTTTGTTCAGTTTATCCCGAAGGAAAGGTAAGGGGAACTAAGCCCATACAGCCATTGTCTTTAGTAAATGATTTCTGAATTTATGATGGATGATAATGATGATGATGAATGGAAACGTCGGGAAAATCCTCAAGAACAAGTGTAAAGTTAGTCAAAATGAAAAATTATTGCAGAAAAAATAATTACATAGGCCCATGCAGAGATCGTATTCCGGCTAAAGTTTTACTCAGCTTACCTGCGTATAAAACCATGCACACGCACTAGATTCACATCACAAGTAATCAAAATATAACTTATCTACCAGAAAACATCACTTTACGGACACATGCAAGCCATTTACAAATATTTTTTTAATTTTCACAAGAAAATTACACCTGCACCCTTCCAGCTTTTCCCGCCGAATCTGTACCGCTTCTTTTTTTTTTGTTTAGTTTATCCCGAAGGAAAGGCAAGGGGAACTAAGCCAATACAGCCATTATCTTTAGTAAATGATTTCTGAATTTATGATGGTTGATAATAATGATGATGAATGGAAACGCCGGGAAAATCCTCAAGAACAAGTGTAAAGTTAGTCAAAATGAAAAATTATTGCAGAAAAAATAATTACATAGGCCCATGCAGAGATCGTAATCCGGCTAAAGTTTTACTCGGCTTACCTGCGTATAAAACCATGCACACGCACTAGATTCACATCACAAAAATATAACTTATCTACCAGAAAACATCACTTTACGGACACATGCAAGCTATTTACAAATAATTTTTATTTTCATAAGAAAATTACACCTGCACCCTTCCAGCTTTTCCCACCGAATCCCTGTACCGCTTCTACTTTGCTTGCTTGCTTTTTTTTTTTTTATCCCGAAAGAAAGGCAAGGGGAACTAAGCCCATACAGCCTAATCATTGTCTAGTAAAATGAATTCTGAATTTATGATGGATGATAATGGTGATGAATGGAAACGTCGGAAAAATCCTCAAGAACGAGTTTAAAATTAGTAAAAATCAAAAATAATTGCAGAAATAACTTACATGACCCCATGAAGAGATCGTATTCCGACTAAAGTTTTACTTAGCTTACCTGCATGTAAAAAACCATGCACGTGCACTAGATTCACATCACAAGTAAAGAAAATATAACTTATCTACCAGAAAACATCAATTTATGGACACATGTAAGCCATTTACAAAAAAATATAAATTTTCACAAGAAAATTACACCCGCTCCCTTCCAGCTTTTCCCGCCGAATCCGTATGAATGACATAAATAATCATACAACTTAACTGACATTGACAATTAACTTTTTTTGAGGAAAGGCAAGGGAATGTGTGTCCATCACATCCATCTTATACCGATACAGCCATTGTTTGAGTTTTTTTTAATAAAAAAATCGGGTCTCCAGCTGTGTCGGATTGTGATATAAGAGGAGATACCAAATCCCTGGATATAATATACCTAGTATTTGTATTTTATAGTAAAGTCGTAGAAAGAGAATAGTATAGTCCAGGGATGGCGAACCTTTAGTGATATACGTGCCATTTTTCATGAGACAAATAGTTATTATATCTATGACGTGCCATCAAATAATTTAGGCATATTGATATTATTGAACAAAAATAAAACTAGATATTAAGTATACTGTACTATTTATAAAAAGTTCAAAAGTACAATTATCGGTATGTAATGTTACTATTTTAACATATAAAAAATGGTGTAATTTCTGCTGTTTAAAAATTAGATGCTAAGTATTTTATGTCAGGCTCGTACTTTGTTACTTTCAGCAGAATACAAACCGCTGAACTAGAGTCATCTGACAAACGGTTTCGATGCAATTTTTTTATGTTATTCATTCTCATCTGTATCATTCGGCGTGCCTGAACTATATTGTTGCGTGCCAGGGGTGGCACGCGTGCCATTGGTTCGCCATCCCTGGTATAGTCCATTTCATGAACTTCTGTGCCTGATTATGGAACTAACATTTTCTGATAATGAAGTAGCGCTCAAAAGTGCGCTAAGTTAGGGTCAATGTCAAATCTCAAACCGCACTGAGCAGGTTGGTACCGTAGCGCGACACTGTAACGCGACGTACGCACCCAGGGATTTGGTATCTCCTCTTTACATTTCTACGCACGCACCACAAGCCTTACTGAAGCCTCATTCAGATTCACGGCAAAAACCCCCGTGAACACCCGAGCAGCGTGAATGTGATATGTTGCTCACTCGTCTCGCTCTCGCGCTCACCTGTTCTCCGATCGGTGGCGGTATTATGGCCAAAGGGTGTCTCGGATGAGAAAAGAGAAGGATATCACATTCTCGTTGTCTCAATGCAATGCAAGGTCGTGTGTAGTTCTTACGACCAATGAAGTGCAGTGCAGTTTTTTTTTAATTATGGAGTTTATTCCATACTAGGTATGTGGAACAGGGATTTGGTATCTTGTATACATTTCTATGATGTGGAATAATGAATTAGAATTAACTTTTATTGAACTTTTCCAGGCAGAGCCTATATAGTAGGATGCCAAAAATCGTAACGATAAAGATAAATGGAATGCATGGAATCGCATTTATTTTGTATTTTAATATTTATAAGATTAAAATGTGCTAATGCACACAATAATAAAGCCCTTGCACTGTCTTCCATTCCGGTATACGGTCGAGAACGAAGTGAGAAGGTCGCTGAGTGCAGGGATTTGGTATCTCCTCTTATATACATTTCTATGGCTGAGTGTAACACCTCGCTTCTCGCGCAGTCACGGCGACACGTCTCGGCGTGAGTCTGGAGGCTGCTACATACGAACTATGCGCCACTGGAGCACAGTAAGAGTCTGGTAAGAGTAGAAACTGAGTAGAAGCAAAGGTAAGAGTGATGATGTCTGGGTCTGGATCAGTGTCTGGATGCATCTTGACTCAGCATCTCTCGTTAGAGAGTAAGTATATTCTTTGATCTTGATGTAATGTTGATGTATTATATTGATTACCTATTGTCAATGAAATTCTGTCTACTTGTCAACCTGTATTTTTAAAGTTTTTGGCTCAGAATTCACCAGTTGTTATGAAATTAATTAAAATTATCTAGTAATATGTTTTCCATCAACAATATACTTTTAAAGCTGAGAAATGGCTCCGTTTTTGTGTTTAAAAAGACTTGGTTACTCTCACTTTTTATTTTGATACCTTACACAATTCTCTTCTTAGAACAGAAAACTCTAGATTACCTGTACCGCCATCCAAAGCATTTAGTGACATATGTAGAAGTTCAGCCCGCAGCTACAGCGCATTCAGCTTCAGACATCCGAGCCCTTAGTGCAGCGTTAGAGCGCGCCACGCGCGAGCACAAAGTCGCCAATCGCAACCGCCATGACGCCGCCAGCGCAGACTCCGTGCTGCTCGTGCAGGTGCATCGAGATGCCGGCAGTCTTCGTTATCTGATACAAACTCTGGAGGAGGCACGCTATATAGAAACTGTTTTATTGGTTTTTTCCCACAGTTACTTTAGCGAAGAACTGAATGCTCTTATCAATTCAATTGACTTCTGCAGAGTGATGCAAATCTATTACCCTCACTCGCGGCAGTTGCAGCCCACTCCCGAAACCGTCGCTTGCGAGCACAAACGACACTGGTGGTGGAAGGCTCAACATCTGTTCGAATATCTGGAGACGGTGAATTATAAAGGTTACGTAATGTTTCTTGAGGAGGATCACTTTGTCGCACCAGACTTCTTATTCATGTTCCGACATACACAACGCGCCTCCGTATTCCATCCGGACGTCGAAGTTATAAGCATGGGAGAAATAGAAAATAGGCTGGAGAAAGACAATAAATTGCTAACTCTGTCACCGTGGACGTCCAGCCTAGGATACGGTTTGGCATTTAACGCTAGTACTTGGCGTAAGATAAGCACGGTAGGGCCGGCATACTGTGGCCACGGTGACAGCGGCTGGGCCCAATCCCTGCAGTACGCTCTGGCCACGCGCGCACGTGGCCTGCCCGTGGTGCTGGCGTGCGCACGGCCGCGCGTGCTCGCTCGCCGACGGCTGCAGCGCTACGAGCTTGTGCAGGTGCGCAGCGAGCCCTGGTTTCCGCGTAAGGTGAGCAGTGTGGCTGTGTTCGGACGCGCTGGCCGCGTGGACCTTCTGCCCGGCCGTCAGGGCCCACGCCCTGCCGTTGTGGGCCCTCCCGATGGGCGGTGCTCGCCACAGGATCGCACGCTGTGCCATCTCGGATTGCGCGAATCGAATCGGACTGCACCTGAGTCCCATACTGGTGCTACTTGAATTAAAAATGAAAACGAGTAAGGTATTTTTTCCTTTTACTTTAGTAGGTTTCATTTAAGGGGTAACGCCAAATTACGTAACGTAATTTTAAATTAATAGGTATCTAGATAGGTTTACTTACCTATACCTATATTGTTTTACGCTAAATAAACGTCAGCAATAGTTACCTGCTATAAACTACTGAATAAAATCGACTTTTAAATGTTTGCAGTGTCATTTACTTTAGTAAGGAATATATTTTGACAGGTCCCACTTAACATATAGGCTACTTTTTATACCGGGAAAATGTTTTTAATCCCGGATGATTTCGACATTTTGTATTTTCTGTAGTCTACCTACCTACATACATAATATTTTATTGTCTGGTCAAAATCGCGAATAGTGGTGTTGGTCTCTAGCTCTAACTAATTTTTCGGTTTTGGTAGAAAGTTAAAAATTAAATTTCGTTGTGTAATCGCGGCGATATTATCGACGTGCCACGTATTTCTATATTCTCTCTATGAACGCGTCTCCACACGGCGATATTATTTCGGAGATGCGACGAGTGGCAATGTGCGCGCGTAACGTCGTCGTATTGCAGCGGTCGGTATCGTCGCCGCTACTGGTGGTGCTCTCGCAGCGAGCGCGTGGCGGGCGCGATGTGAAACGCGTCATTCACTCTTTCAACAAAAGCACATCGTCAAGGAAATGCGGCGATTCCGTTACGAGTCGTCGCGGTCACGCTGTGATTCCGTAACGAGTCGTGACGATACGCTGGCGGAATAATCGCTCGCTTGTTCGTGGAGATTACCCGAGACGATAGAAGCGCGGACTCGCCGCGATTCTCTCGCTCGTGGAGATGGTCCTTAGGATGGACAAAAAATTTTGCGTGGAACGGTGGTAGCATCACTATCTATGTACTTATAGTTTGTGAGTTCTACGCGCAGACACGTGGCACAGACTAAGTAGAGATGCTATGGCATTTTCTACGTCTGGCTGGAGTGACCGTCAATGGCCACCTTAAAACATTTTTAGATTTATTAACTAATGTAGGTAGGTACATTAGTGTACATACACACATTCATCAAACTTTTCTTTTTCTTGTGGGTGATCAGATATTGAACCTTGATAGTCTCCAAAAATAACAATATCGCACGTGGTCCAGGGGTTCTGACGCTTTCCGATAGCTAGCTTTGGGTTATAGACAGGTTATAGCTAGGTACCTGACTGACCTAGCTGCCTTTTTTTTTTTTTTTTTTTTTATTTGAATAAAGTATGTTACATTTCGTTTTAAATAAACTTAGACACTAGATAGCAAAAACCCTTTGGGTTTATCCGCCTAGTGCGGTCTTTCTTAATAAAACTAATTTTACAACACTTATGCTAAAATAGGTACATATTATTTAGGTAAGTACTGCATATCTAAAAAGTTACCACTTGGAATGAATGGCAACCATCTTGTCTTCCGTCCGTCGGTTTACGTACCCCCATCGTAAACGTACGTAAGTAGGTATACCTACGTACATTTCGCGTTCATATAATGTTGTTTTATTTTATTTATATATTTATGTGTTTGTAGATAATGAGTTTGTATGTTTATCGGTAGTTCGTTTATAATATCTGTAAGAATATATTGCCACTTCATTCACAATCGCAACCGGTACATTTACTACGCAATGCGTCAACGTAGGTAGTCCGGAAAGCAGATAGGTACAGATAAGCTTTAAATCAGGACAAGTCCGGCCATTTCCTAATAGTCATACTTATCTATGAACACATTCATACCGCGCACTCTTACAGGATGCGCTAGCAGAGACAGTAATATCATTTATTTATTTGCGAAAATAATTATAGATACCTACAATATGTGCGTGAACTAGTTGGTATCGGTTGGACGCTAATTGCTAGGGCAAGATTATTTTTCCCCTGTGTATTTTACTGATGTACCTTACTAATAAAACACTTATTATGTTTTATTCTAATTAATTATTAGCACAGTGAAATTCAGTAAGTACACACCTATTCAACGTTTATCTTATTAATTACTGATGACCTGAGACTCCTTTCGCGTGGGCTACAAAAAAAATGTAGTTAAGTAGAGATTTATAACGGACTTTTTTGCTCCCCCAGTTCTACCTACTTACCTAACTCATCTCATTTGCTAAGATGAGAATTAGATAATAAATGCACATCTATCTTCTATCTACCTATATATATGTCGTGGCCATATTGTAAAATTGATCATTTCATGAAATGGTCGAGCATTTCATGAAGTGGTCGCATTTCATGAAGTGGCCAATTCAATTTGACCAGATCGTTAAATCGTCTACATTTCACGATTTTGTCATCCACGTTTGGCCAAATCGTATTAACAGGGTGTCCATAAAATCCGAATGTGGTAAGAGCTTATATAAATAATATATACCGTACACCATATATAAGTATACCATAAGGTATGATGGTATGATTTTTTTTGCTATTATTTATGTGATATTTTCACAATATAATATTTAAAAACATAAAAGACTTTACAAAAGCGATTCGCATCTGGCACATCGCCGGACGCTGCCTGGGCACGCTCGCTCCGCTCGCTCGGCTCGTGTGTCATTTGTCATAGTCTAACCTAACCTATCGTAATCTAAGGTTTTTGTTTAACAATATTATTATAAACCACCATTAAGTGTAATATACATTATACAATATAATATAACACACTATCCGTGAACTTCTTCTGCATAGTCACCCTACTCTCTTTAATTTGTTTTATAACCTAAAAAGAAAAATCCGCCATCTTCACACATAAATAAAATGCGCGCAGCGCCTCTACCGGTGATTCATGTAACTATTTTACGATATGATCAATAATCTTGACCACTTCATGAAATGATCGGGCGTTTAGTTGCCCATATCGAGAAACGATTTTTATCATCGATCTGCCCAAACCATATCATGATGTGGCCAATAGACAGTTGAACATTTCATGAAATGCGACCATTTCATGAATTGCTCGACCATTTCATGAAATGATCAATTCTACGATATGGCCACGACTTATACATATAATAAAATTGTAACGATCGATGTTTGTGCACGCTAATCTCAGAAACGGCTGGACCGATTTCGATGCAGTTTTCAGGAATATATTTTGACCGGTCCCACTTAACATATAGGCTACTTTTTATCCCGGGAAAATGTTTTTATTCCGGATAATATCGATATTTTATTTTTTCCGCAGTCCACGCGGACGGAGTTGCGGGCGTCCACTAGTTTTACATATACGTAAATAGCTACATAAATAAGAGAATAATATTCAAAAAGTCATACATAATCTGGTATTAACTTTGGATATGTTACAGAGTATGGAGATTTTCAAATTATTATTACCGGCAGCTATGACAAGTGGATTTTTTCTTGTGCTATTTTACAATATGAGGGACATAACACAAACGGGAAATAGTTACAATTTATTGGCAAATAGAGAAATAATAATGTCATCACCTTTGGAGCCACTGAACTCACAGAGAAAGAGGCTGTCCTCAGCCGCGCCGTCTACTTATAAAGCTATTACGTTATCTCTTCAAGGTAAGTACGAGTAGGCACACAGATTAGGGTACTTACTGCTTTAAGTAGGTACCTACCTAAGTTTATACTATTGTAGAATGGGTCGGCAAGGGTTGGTGCCGTTATGGCTGCCTCCCCCAACCTAATCTTATTTTATAAATGAAATTGTATTAGGCGTTACAATTCGGAAGTTCAAACATTCACTATGGGTGCGCCCACCACCGGGCCCTACACCCTCCACTGACCCTCGGATCTGATAACTCATAACTGCGAAACTCATAACAGTTATGAGTTATCAGATCCGAGGGTCAGTGGATGGTGTAGGGCCCGGTGGTGGGCGCACCCATAGTGAATAATCTTATTTTATTAATTCCTTCCTCTTATCTAAGAAATTCTATCAAAATCTTTCAGAACAAGAAAAATATATAATAAACACGAGTAGTTGCTCCATACCCAACTATGCTAAAGCTGTGAAATATAGAGACAAATCGTGGTCTTCCAGCTCCTGTGGCCAACGTGCCGTGCACACGGACAATTCGGACGGAAATGTCCGGTTCCGGATAGACGGGCCGACCATGCGCCGGTATACGCGCGGTCGACCGTATCAATGTTGCTACCAGTTTGTGATCCGCTCCCGTAAGCAAGGCTTCGAAGACAAACGTGTCGAGTAAGTCAATATTAAAAAAGAAAAAGCTTTAAGACTGGACCATAGAACTTCCACCTTTTTGAACATTACATATTACATATAGGCATTAGTTAGGTACACACGGCTGTGCTCCTGAAATGGAGTACCTAGCCAAAACTGCACGATCAGGTACAGATGGTCAGTGACAAGTTGCTAGTTCAGTTTTAAATCAGTGAAAAAGTAGAATATCAAGGCTTTTGTTTCATATTGGGAGATAACATAATCTGGAGCCTTAGATGAATTATTACCACGTCACTGGCTGGAACAATGGAAACTGCAATGTAAAATATACCTTTAAAAATTTTAATGGATAATAACCACGCTGGGTAGCTTTGTTACAAAGCTGTTGGAGAATGGCACTATAAACCCGAGTTAGATGTTGTACAGTTTTACATGGTTTTACGCTTAGCCTACCTTCATTGGCTGGTCAATACTGCTGAAATATTATTGCACTAACAGCTATTCCCTTTAAACCGATTTAAGTTAGAGCCAGTGGCGGCTGTACCTTTAAGTGCGCTCGTGCGCTGAACCACCAATTCAAAAGATAAAAAAAATACAAAATATTACTTCATCTTTATTTTTAAATTACCATTTTAATATTTATTTAAACGTACAAAAACGTATAAAAAATTAAATTTACAATTATGGTGAAACAGTTTGAGCGCTATACTAAACTATTAAGACTTATTTTCCCGTAAAGACAAATTCTCGTGCGCTTCGGCCAGTGCACGAGGACTGCTAATATAACTTGCATGATACGAGTGAATACGCCTGACGCGTGAAACAAAAGATTGTTCATAGAAATGTACCGAGTAATGAGTCGGCTCTCGAGCGCCGCACGTGCGAACCGAAGATTGCCGAGAGCTCCCGATGATTGACGAATGGGCCGGACGATATGGGCGCGAGACACCGGCAGCTATGCTATGATTGACATTTCGTTTTCAGAATAGTTTCACTGTATGTGTGACGCGTTAATTAGTGTTTGATTATATGTATTACTGTATTTGTTTTTAGTTTTTGTTTCGATACTTCGATAATAAAACTTTTATGCTATACTGTGTGTGTGTGGTGTTAGTGAAAATGAGCATAAACATTGATTATATTAAAGAAAATAACAGAACTTTTGAAAATAAAGTGAACATAAAATTGGCCGGACCGCCACGGCCCTTTTTAAATTAAAAACAAGAGTGCAAATCTAGAAATAAAGCATTTACGCGAAGTTTTAAAAGTGAAATGTATATAGAAAGAAATGGTTGTGTGGATGTGGGCGTCTTAATGCATTCTTTTGTTTTCCTTGCATTATTTTTGGCGGAGAATCGATTTGGATAGAAACTGGAATCAAGGATTTGCCGCATTTGAGTGAAAAAATAAAAAAACATGATTCTTCGCAAGTACACCTACAAAATGTAATGAGTTTGTCTGTGTTAGGCACTGACGACATTCGTAATCAGCTAGATTCTGTGTATAGAAGCAATATCCAAAAGTATAATGAACAAGTTGATAAAAATAGGTATATTTTATCACGTCTTATCGATTATGTCAAGTTTTGTGGTGCATTTGAGTTAGCTTTGCGATGTCACGATGAAACTATTGAGTCTAGTAATGCTGGGGTGTTTCGTGGATTTGTATCAGAGTTGGATATAATCATGAAGGAGCATATCACGTCGTAAAGTGCACCACCAGTTCGATAACCCACCAGCCGCCACTGGTTAGAGCAACATTAAATTCTTTGCTCCAGGGTGGAGGGAGGTGTAGTGTTTGCGCCCCGCAGTCTCACCTCTCTGCACTGATACAATAATAATATTTAAATACATGAAAATACCATTTGCCTTTACAGATATACACCATGCACATCATTTCAAAATGGCACAAAGACCGCACTGGTGCAGGAAGTAATTAAAGTAACATGTAGGTGTTCCTCGCCACATAAGAAGCTGGTATACGAGGACGTGTACATGCATGTGCAGGCCCGGCGGTCGCGGCTGGAGGCGCGCGGCGGGCGCCGCGGCTGGAGTGTCTTGCTGCTGGGCATGGACACCATGGCGAGAGCGCGCGCCTACAGCTCACTCACTCAAACTGTCGCTTACATGAGGGAAAACGATTGGCTTGATTTCAAAGGCTATCACAAGGTAATTGTGTTCTTATAGACACATAACTAGGTAGGTATTTTAAGTAACAATTGAACTGCTATAAACTCTGATGTGGGGCAAATGTAACCTTATCTACCTATGTATGTAGGAACCTAGTTACGCAGATAGGTACCGCGGAAAAATTATAATATGTATCTACCGACTTACACCTACACCTATTACCACCTATATTTACTTCTGTTTATTTTCGCTGGGTGGAAGTCGTACAACTAAAGATGCGCGTAGCTTTGATGTTGATCTCCATGAAAAGAAAAGCCTATGTATAAAACCTCAATAAAATTGATCCAGGGATAAACAGTTGATAACTTTGGATTCTATTTATCCATTCATATTCCAGGTCGGAGACAACACATTGCCAAATCTAATACCTCTTTTGACAGGACAAAATATATCTTATGCAGAAAGAGAGTGTGTACCGAGTATGGAAAATTGTAAACAAAGCCTCATTTGGAGTGCATACTCCGCGTCCGGGTTTGTGACAGCGTTCGGAGAGGACTTCCTCAGCCTGCCAGACACGTTCTCACGGCAGAATGGGTTTGTAACCCCGCCCACTGACCACTACATGCGCCCCCTATTCCTCACAAAAGAACACATGAAAAAAGATCTTCTTTGTACTAAGAAAATGCCATCAGCGCAGCATATACTTAATTATGCTTATGAGTTTAGTGCTGCCTACAAGAACGACCAGTCTTTTGGAATGTTCTGGCTGAACTCTTTTTCTCACAACTTGAATGCCTCTCCTAAATTAATAGACGCAGATATAGTCAAGTTTTTTCAAAAGCTCTCTAAGTCTGGGGTCCTAGAAAACTCCTTCGTAATATTCTTTAGCGATCATGGTATGCGATTTGGAAATTTAAGAAAACAGACTGAAATGTATTACGAAGAACGTCTACCTATGTTATTTATCTGGATCCCGCGGTCGTTTAGAAAAATGTACCAGCAGAGTTATTGGAATATCCAACTCAATCAGAATAGACTAATTTCGCCATTTGATCTATATATTACTTTGAGCGATATTTTAAAATTATCTGCTAATACTTCTACTGATGGAGAATCAATAGATTGCCCTGAATGTCATAGTTTATTTCGAGAAGTCTCCCATAATAGATCATGCACAGACGCAGGTATCACCAATAAATGGTGCAGCTGTCACGATCTGCGCAAGGTCAGCCTCAAAGAATTGGGAGTAGTCAAAAGTGTGAAAGTATTGACTTCTTATCTTTATAAGCGAGCAAAGTCAACGAAAACAAAAAATTGCACGAAGTGCACTACGACCCGGCTAAAGAACCTTATAAGGAGCCATACGTATAATTTGACCGGCAAAACCTATTACTTGTTAGCATTCACGATGTCACCCGGGGAGGTGGCGTACGAGGCGACACTGGAGCACTCGGGCTCGGACCTGCGCCTGCTGGCTCCGCTGCAGACACTGTCGAGCTACAACTCACACGGTAGCTGCGTGACGACTGCCGGCGCCCGGCCGTTCTGTGTTTGTGTCAGTACTCATTGCACGGTCAAATAAACTCCACACCTATTTAAGCATACAATAAAGGCAATGTCCTTGACATAGGCAAATTTTGGGAGTTTTTATTTTGTTACCCGAAGTATCCATAACCTAATAAGATGACACTTAACCTACCTACCTCTTCAGTTGGGCAAGCACGAATTTCTTTACGCTTCGTAACGCGAGCAAAATCTATGGAGGGTTGACAATGAGGGATTTTCTGACAATTTAAAATAACAGTCAAAACTAGATGCGTGTCAACTACCCTAATTATAATAATAATAATAATATTCACACACTTCACAACACATTAACTTAGTCCCACATTAAGATCCATAAGGTCTTGTGTCGTGGGTACTAAGCAACGGTATATAAATACATAAATAAGTATAGAAACATCCATGACTCGGAAACAAACATCAATATTCATCATATCAATGTTTGCACCTACCGGGATTCGAACCCAGGACCTATGGCGCTGCAGGCAGGGCCACTGCCTACTACACCAATCGGCCGTCAATTCCCCCCACCTCACCTCTCCCAGGTCGAAGGATATTGTGATAGTTCCTAGTAGACTGTGCACCTGTGCACTGGCGACTAAAGCTGGCTACAAACCCAGACTGTTATAACTAAAAACATTCGTGTAGGAGAGTATGATATCATATCCAAATCCAAATCGTTTATTTGCCAATAATAGGTACAAGTAAGGTCTTAAATAATATTAATAACAGTTCTTACTATTCCGCTTAAATACATTAGCATGCAAAACGTTTTTCCAAAAATTCCTTATCATAATATCAATAGAGCCTACCTTAAATTTATTTGGAATTTTATTATATATTTTCATGCACATGAAGTAACAGCTTTTTTTATACAGGATGTTTTTTCGCGCGACCATTAACGAAGGGTACGTACTCTATACATCAAATAAAGTAAGTTTATGCCAAAAAAATTCTGGGAAACGATGTAAATTTTTTTGAGTTTTTTTTTATTACTTGATCGAGCGAAATTTATAGTGTTCAGTGTTTATGCTAGTTTTTAGTCTAGACAGACTTATTTCTCGTGAAAAAATCTTGCTACGTCTATGTGTAACGCAGTCTATTTACTTAACTTTGGACCCTAATATCTTGGGAACCAGACACTTCCCAGGTATGTTTCCATGGAGGAAAATGATCGTGATGATGAGGAGATTCCGTAGATTTTGGGAACGTCAAACTCCACACATTCATCTCAACATTCTCATCTCGCTTACATGCAATTGATTTTCATCCTTCTTCTTTACGGCCCAGCATTCACATCTATATAGGTAAGACAACAGGTCAAATTACGGTCTTGTACACCTTATTACCCTTTAGCTTTAACGGCATCCTGGCATCGCACGTAACTCCCGTGACCTGTCGCCATTTCATCCATCCTGAACTAATTCGGTGCTTTACATCTCGGTCTATTTCCCCATCATCTTGCAAGACTGAGCCCAGGTACTTAAAGTTTGAACAAACTGGCAATGCCACACCATAAAGGGATATTGACATAGAGCTGAAGAGACCGCCGAAATAACAAAACATTAGTTCGGTTTTTGATCTGCTGATTTTCAGGCCAACATCCAGCTTTTACTGCCATTTCACCAGTCTGTTCTATACCTCAGGCCCGTCCCCACCAACAAGGACAATGTCATCAGCAAAAAGCATGCACCAGGGTGCCTCTGATGTAATGTTCAAATCTGTAAAGTTTCATTACACGCGAATGCTAAAATAACGCACAAGCCGATCTACCAGTGCTAAAAACAAATATTTGTTTCATTATATTATTAAATATGCCTGAAACTTTTACAAAATCAAAGTCAATCACATTCCATAAAACGGCTTAGTCGCAGAATGTCCCTTTCGTAAAATGTCCCCTGGTCACAAAAAGTCCCTTTCTCAAAAAGTCTTTAGGAAGTAATCTAAGCTTTTACAGTAAAAGGCGGTAAATACTGGGTGTAAAAAGACAACTTTGTTCTTTTAATACCTCGTATTCTTTGTAACATCACGATATTTTTTTTCTATGGAAGCACTCTTGGGAAACCACGGGTTTCCAAGATAGTGAGGTCCAAAGTTACATGAATATCAGATTTTTTTTAAATAAATCCATCTGGAAACAGTTAACAAACATTTTTTTAAAGACACCATATTGATATTAAAAAATGTTAATAATAATAATAATAAGTTTATTCGTGTATCATAATAACCTATTCTAATACAATGTTTCCCTGTCTCTTAAACTAGGAGAAATCCTGTAACATAACATAAGAGACAGTGACTTCCCATTATAGTAGGTATACAAAATAAGGTTAACTAGGTATAGGTATTAGTTTTGTTGCTTACAAAAAAAAAACTTTTTTTTCATTTCCCAGGGTTGGTTCTATAGAAAAATATGATTGTTACGTTACAAAGAATACGAGGTATTAAAATAATAACGTTGTCTTTTTACATCCTGTATAACTATACATACTGTATATCTATACATATACTAAAAATGTAACGGATCGCTGTATGTGATCGTCTGTACATGGAAGATATATGAGAAAAAATATTATAGGAGACCTTTATCAACGCAATAGTACCCAAAAGAATGATTTTTGGATTTTTTTTCTGTTTGTGCACGCTAATCTCAGAAACGGCTGAACCGATTTCGATGCAGTTTTACGATCCTGTGACTAATTAAATGGGCTTATTGGTTATTGTGTGATACAGTGCTGTTTTTTGGATTATTTGTGACTCTCCATTAGGGTTGATCAGTTATTTGAAGTTTTTTGAGGGCATCTCATATTTTGAAAATCATCTTATTAAAAATATATATATTTAGGTCATTATCTAAGGGCTAATTAAAACGAAGTAAACTATACTTTCTGAAAATATAAAACAAATGTCGGAAAATTCATCCATACAGCCAATACTGATGAATGGAAACGTCGGGAAAATCGTTAAAAACGAGTGTAAAATTAGTCAAAATCAAAAAGAATTGCAAAAACAACATACCTACATGAGCCCACGAATGTAAGTAGTATTGATAACAAGAAAAGCAAAATAGATCCACGCGTCATGACATGAATCTTATAAAAAAATTTAAATTTTAACAAACGTGTTACCAAGCAACCTGTAACTATTTTGCATTTTTCATAAATGATTATTACGCGATGGTACCTTTAGCATGGTTAAAGTTTTTATAGGTAGTTGTCATCAAAGTGCCTTGATCTTTTTTACACCTAAGAAACTTGATTAGTAGATTACGGTTTTGTCTTTAACTCATTTTCATAAAAAATGTTGGTTGGATCTTTTCTGCTTAGGGACCGTTCAAGTATTACGTAACGCAATTTTTTAAGATTTTTGACCCCCCCCCCCTTGTAACGCACCGTAACGTTTTTCTGTACCCCCATCCCCCTCTTGCGTAATTCCTCGTGAAATATAAACGTAAAGGTTTCCAATTTGCGAGGACAAATTAAAAATGACGACCAGACTAATACAATCGAGGGATTCCCCGTAAAACGTAAACGAAAAGGGTTGCCAATTTGGGAGTTTTAATTCCCTATTTTTTTTTTATTTAAAAAGAGAAACAATGTTGCGTAACATATTGTAAGAGAGACCCCCTCCCGCCCTTGTAACGCATCGTAACGTTTTACGAGACCCCCCTCCCCCCAAATTGCGTTACGTAATACTTGAACGCCCCCTTAACAGGGTCCAATTGTAGGTACTTTATTTTGCACTATGTACTTTTTATTCTTACCTATAATAGCCAATGTACTTTAAATGCAAAAAGAAAAGGTGACAACCCTACTCACCAGAGAAAAAGTATTATTAAATAGTTAGTAATATTACAAACCAACATTATTGTTCAAAGGGGGACATTTTGCGCAAGGGACGTTTTGCGACCAGGGGAAATTTAGCGAAAGGGACATTCAGCGACGAAGCCCATAAAACTTGTATCAGCTTTGTGTGTGGTTGCAATATTGCTTCGTGATCCTGGGAGACTCAATGACAGGTTAAGAAACCCAGCTAAATACTTGTGGGAAACAAAATAAAATATGTTATGGGTTTTTATGTTATTTTATTAACCTAGATACATTCACTTTGCTTCCTTAACCTGAAGACCTGGAACAAAAAAAAAATGTTCATTAGAAGCCAAGAAGCAGCTATAAAAATCTGTCTGTATCAAGTAAAATTTCCTGCAGACAGTACATTAGTTCTCACTAAGTAATTGTCATGTTTCTCACCTGGAGGTAAGCTCTGTTTTAGCTTCTCTGCCTTTTCTTTATCTGTGATCACCAATGTGTACAGGAAGCGAGAGCAGCGCACTTTGAACTTCACATTGTCAGGATTCTTCTTTATCTTAACAGCTAAAATTTTTTATTTATTTTATTTCACATAATATATAACATATATAAATAAAGAAAACTAAGATCAAGCAAACTTCAACATTAACTATTAAATATTTGATACTTATCACTGTATCTTTTTTTTTATATAACAACATTAAAAACAAAAGATCATATTATTTTAAATCTCATGGATAAATCATGGATGAATAAATCTCAAGGTCTGATTTGTTTGGCCCAGTACTCACCATACACAAGGGAGGCCAGTTTTCTAAATGTGTTGTAAACACAATCAAATAGCTTTTCTAAGTTGTGCTCTTTTTTGCTCATTAATGTTGTTATTGTGGAAAGGTTTGCTATGTATTTTAAAGTTGTATATTTTTAACTGCATCATTTTGATTTTAATGGGTTCCCCAATATTCACTTATTTTTTATTTAATTGTTATACGGGCCCGGAGGTACATACTACAAGTCATAAATCTTAAAGGCCACCCTCAGTGGGACCACAAACACTAACTTGGTGGGGCTACGAGTCCGGTGGGGCAAAATTGGTGGGACCATAAGTAAAAAATCAGCTTGTGGTTAGACTACGACTAAGTAGTCTGCCTGTAAGTAAACCCTATTTGACAGGTGGTTTTTTTAGGTGCATAGATTGCATAGTTTTAAATATGAATGAATATATTTGCAGTGATATTATTCTGCCAAGTGATGCATTTTTAGTATTTATAATGCACACTGAAACTATGTAATAAAAACTCTATAGGTGTACATGTCGGAGTTTACTTCTCAGAGGCTGTTACTATAGTTTCAATTTAAAGGTTAAGTACTTACATTTAGCATCTTTCCTGCGGGCCTTCAAGAGGAAATCTTTGATATCTTTGATTTCACGGGGCTGAAACATATAGTTAAATAAATTTCTACAGGAATAAATGACACTAACAGATCCTACAGTAAGTAGTAGTAGCTGTACGTTTGTATTTCAGACCACCATGAAACTAGAGTTATTGCTATTTATTATATTAATAAAGATAATTAGAAAATACCGATTCTATGTACCAAACGCATTGGTAACTTTCCTATCTTTAGGAAAGAACTTACCATGGTGAAATAGGTGCTGTGTTTACGTTCTACTTGTACACTGAAATAAAATATTTAAAATGAAAACTTAAAATAACTATTAGCACATAAATTAACAGAGAATTATAAGGTATTGTATTTTCAATAAATACAAGTGAAATAGTCAAGATTTTAATAGATTACAATTTGTTAAATAAAAATCACAACACAACCAACCTGTCACACTTTTTGCAAAGAAAGAAATGTCAATGTCAAACAAAATGTCATTTTTTTTGTTGTTTGGTTTATCCCGATGGAAAGGCAAGGGGAACTATGCGCATACAGCCATTGTCTTTAGTAAATGATTTCTGAATTTATGATGATGTATGATAATGATGATGAATTGAAACGTCGTGAAAATCCTCAAAAGCGAATGCAAAATTAGTTAAAATCAAAATGAACTGCAGAAACAACTTACATGAGCCCATTAAGAGATCGTATTCCGACTAAAGTTTTACTTAGCTTCCCTGCATATAAAACCATGCACACGCACTAGATTCACATCACAAGTAAACAAAATATAACTTATCTATCAGAAAACATCACTTTACGGACACATGCAAGCCATTTACAAATAAATTTTGATTTTCACAAGAAAATTACACCCGCTCCCTTACAGCTTTTCCCGCCGAATCACAAAATGTCAAATGATGACACTAACATTGATTTTTTTTAGTTTCATCATTCATCTGAGCTCCCGACCATGAGAAAATACCAAATCCCTGCTCCCGACTCCCGATCCGAAAGGTAAAGGAGTCGGCGGGAAAGGAGTCGGTGGGAAAGGCTGGAATGGTGCGGGGGAAAATTTCTTGTGAAAATCAAAATTTATTTATAAATGGCTTGCATGTGTCCATAATGTGATGTTTTGTGTAAATTATATTTTGCTTACTTGTAATGTAATTCTGGTGCGTGTGCATTAATAATGCACACGTTTTACTCGGCTTACCTGCATAATGTAGGTAAGCCGAGTAAAACTTTAATCGGAATATGAACTCTTCATGCGCTCATGTTTTTGCATTTTTTTTTATTTTGGCTAATTTCACACTCATTCTTGAGGATTTTCCTGTCGTTTCCATTCATTATCATCCATCATAAATTCAGAAATCATTTACTAAAGACAATGGCTGTATGGGTTTGGTTCCTCTTGCGTTTCCCTCATAAGGATAATCCGTAATGGCTCCTCCATACAATGGGCGAACTCTGACGAACTCGAGCGAACTCGATTATGTAAAAGGTAGGTTTGTCGGCATTCGTCGACGATTGTCTAAGTTCGACGCAGGGAGAGAGGTTCAACGACATTCGCCTATTTGTCAGTTTTTCGGGCGTACATCAAAGCTTAGATTATATACATTATATAAATTATCTAAGCTTCAAAGGGATTCGACGATTGATTCGTGGAGGTGCCCCAAGGTGCCCACACGTTCGTTAATCTTAGAGATGGGTCAGATTAGGTAAAAATCGTACACGTTCCACCTAATACTAATATTCAAAAATACCTGTTCCTAATATTTATGCAGTATGGCCGTTCCATTACTATTAAGTGATTCATTACGTATTAGATAAATACGTAGAATATTTATTCAGTGAATATTTAGTATAGGTTTTCGGTATTCGGTGAATGATCCATTACCTAATAAATACCTACGTAGAAAGAATAGTTGTGGAAATAGAAAATATCGTGATAATAGCGAAATGCGCTTTGTACAGGGTGTAACAAAAAGGGTATGTTCAGCGAAAAGAATCCACAAAATTTGAGACCCGAAATCACATGTTTATTTTTCCCGATAGTATGGAGAATTTTTAAATATCTCATACAATCTTGAAAAATAAAAATGTGATTTCGAGTCTTAAATTTTGTAGATAGGTTCTCTATAGTGGGCTATTTACATAGCTTTTCTCTTAAAATACCCTTTTTGTTAAGCTAAGTCAAAAAGCTTTTGACATGCTTAAACCTAAATTTTTAGGTTTAATTATGTTTAGGAATAAGTTGTGACTCCTGGAATCAACCTTAGTGTGTGACTACCGAATCTACCACAGTGTCGAATTGAGACAAACCAAGGCGAACTAACATCGCCGACTGTATGGACGATCCATAACGGGATTAACTAACCTTAGAAACTAACTAAACAAAAAAAAGTTATTCTGTCGGCTGTCGTTGTCATTGGTTGTCATGTCATATGCACTGTCATGCGTCTATCTATGCATTCATCTCGGGCTACATAAATATCTATGTTTTGGTTTTGCTTGTGAAACTGTTAAATCGTGAGCAAGTGAATGAACCCATTGCGAGGTTAATCCGTTGTCTCCGGATCGACATGCGTGAAAGCCCTTCGATCGAGCGCACGACGCCTAGGCTCGATCGGTAGGAGCGCGCTCGCGATGGGCGGGCGCGGCGTGCGGAGCAGCGCGCGGCTGAGCGGCGGCGCGGGCTCGGCGCGCGCGGTGGCGGCGGGCGTGGGCGAGGCGGGGCGCGGCGGCGTCGGGCGCGGGCGAGGCGGCGGCGCGGCGTGCGCGTGCGGCGGACGCACGGCTGCGGCGCGAGCGGGCGGCCGAGCGCGCGCGCGAGGTGGAGGACAGCCCGCGCGTGCTGCGCGACAAGTGCCGCCTGCTGGCGCGCGCGCTCCTCAACGCCAAGCATCTGGTGGTGAGTGACAGCCACTAGGAGCACAATGACCGCGTACATCGCCTGATTTCTGTAGGTCTGGTTGTAAGATTGTTTACAACCTTACCAGTTATTACTTAACTTACTAGTACACTGTTTGCATATTGGTTACACATTCATGGCATGAACGTATAAAGAACAACGGACGTAATGCTGTCACTGCACAGATTGAAGCACCGAAATGGCGGCGCATTGGGCATGTGTGCGTATTTTCTAGTAGTCACTGAGCTTACTATGGTTTGTATGTGTGTGTGAATAACGCGTCAATCACTACATGGAATATTGTTGCCGAGCTTCACTCTGTGTAGTCACAACACTCTGTCAGTCACACAGTCACTCTGTCTATTCTTTATATGTTCATGATGTTCATGGTTATGCATATAATTGATATATGTGCTGATTTCCACAACTCTGCACCTGTTTTGCATTTTGGTGGTTGCTCACTACTCGAGCCAATCCATCTCATCCAGAAATCCTAGCATCCCTTTCAGGGTACTCAGAGTATTACTAACTAAGCTTACAGAGAGCAGATATTTTGCCCGGTATGGAGGTACCTCTCTGCAGTGCCACTGCCACACTTACACTATAATAGGGCTGTCCCAAAATGAGAGTAAAACTTTATTTAGTTTTGTAAGTTGACACATCCATATATCACATGCAGAAAGTGAGTGAAGCTCACTCTGCTCCCACTTTGTCTTACTCTACCACTAACATGCGCCTGTTTAAGATGGCAGACAGAATATTAGAATTCATTAAACTATGCCTACCTGTTGTGTATGTGGGTAGTGTGAGAAATTAGTGACGTGAAGGATTGCAATAATTGAAGGCATTTGTAGCGGAGCCGTCTATCAGATGCAGGAGAGAATCACTATCTAATGCAAAATCCTAGAACACGATATCGAAGTTTCTCACAATGAATGGAATTGTATACATGGGCCAAACAACGACTAGTGGCCCGGTGGGGCCGGTAGCGCTTCCCTTTTCACCAACCCCACACATTTTGATTTGATTTGAGCGGGTGTCTAATGTTTGCCCGAAAATTATATGCACAAATACTCATATGCCAGAATTTTACTTCCCTGAATTTCATTTGCCCAAATTTGTTATTTGCCATAATATTTAAGTGTCATACTCTTTGTTTGCCCGAAAATTAGATTCCATAGTAATACGAATGCCATACATATTGTTTTCCAAATTTATTTCTAATACTTACCTACTTATCACTATAAACACTAAAGAGCCATTAGCATTCTGGCACACAGCCGGCCGCTACAGCGGCACGCTCGCTTCACTCGCTCGGCTTGTGCGTTGTTTGTCATACTCTAACCTAACCTACCCAAACCAATGCTAAACCTATTTATCGATTAGTTTAAACAGATATTATGCTTTTTTCTATGATTTCATTAGCATATGATAATTATGGCGTACTTAAAACTGTTTTTATTTTATTTTATTTTACAATTTCGGGAAGACCAACAGCTATTTATAATTATAGTAAAAATTGTAGAAACATAAAGCCAAAAGCCAAAGCCAAGCCAAGGTCCACACTTATAGAAGCATTATGAGAGCTAATCAGGTACTAATGCACACACAATTTTATCAGTGTTTCACAAAACCTAACAAGCTTATCAAAAACAAACATAATAATATTAAAAAAAAAACAATTTTAGGTACTAGATAAAATCTAGGTACCTACTAATTATTGGCGGAAAAGTTTTTCACTAAGCACACTTTATTTCTAATACTTACCTACATATTACTATAATCGAGCCTTTATCCTAAAATAAAATTTAGGTAAAAAATCCTTTTTAAAAAAAAGCTTTTATTTAAATGCGCTAAAAAGAAAAAATAAGCTTTTACACTAAAACTTTTACTGTTAATTTATAACGTCATTTCAAATTTAACACATTTGACACAATTTATATGTTATAAAAGCTTGTCGCGACATTTAAGTACTCGTATTTACGTTCTTACTTTTACCCATATTGTAGGAATGCATTAAAAATAATTGGTCCGCCATTGTGGGTATGCCGCCATGTTGGATTTAGAATGACGTCACACTGTTAATCATGCATTGTCATCCGAACTGAACGTGCTCACCAAATTTCAGCCCAATCGGTTGAGGGCAAGTGCCTTAAAATTGAGTTGTAAGATTTCACCCGAACAAATATACATTGCAAGTTAAATAAAAGCTTGTAATAAAAAGACATTAGCATTCTGGTTGTTTCACATACTCTAACCTAACCTACTCAAACCAAAGCTAAACCTATTCATCGAATAGTTTAAAATGATTATATGCTTCTTCTAGAATCAATTTCTATGGTAAATTATTTTATGGCTTATAATAATTATGGTTTAAAATGATTATGACAAAAGATGTTATGAAAATTGACTTTATGGGAAACAAAGTTTCTGGCATATGACTATTATGGCAAACAAGTGAGTATGACATATGAAATTATGAGAAACAATATCATGTCTGTTGACCATTATGGCAAATGAAATTCTGGCAAGTGGAGGTATCCCGATTTGAGCAGCTTTGGTGAAAATATTATTATTTCCAGATAATTCCAGATCAATTTGTATCCACTCAATTTTGAAATTGAATTACGACCTCATTTTTAAATTGCATTAGAATGAAGCATAGGAGTAAACAAGTGCATACTGTGTTCGTGCGCAGGTGTACACGGGCGCCGGCATCAGTACCGCGGCCGACATCCCCGACTACCGCGGGCCGTGCGGCGTATGGACGCGGCTGCGGCGCGGCGAGAGCGTCGGGTACGTACGGGCGGGGGGCGGGCGGCACGGGGCACGCCCCGGCCGGGCGGGCGAGACTAACGCGCGCGCTGTGTCCGCAGGCGCGTGGAGGTGTCGCTGGCGCAGCCCACGTTCACGCACATGGCGCTGGCGGCGCTGTGCGCGCGCGGCACGCTGAAGTTCCTCGTGTCGCAGAACTGCGACGGGCTGCACATGCGCGCTGGCGTGCCGCGCCGCGCGCTGGCCGAGCTGCACGGCAACATGTTCGCCGAGCGCTGCGCCGCGTGCCGCCGCCTGTACCTGCGCGCCTTCGACGTCACGGAGCGCACGCGCCGCCACGCGCACGGCACGCGCCGCCTGTGCCACGACTGTGGCGCCGAGCTACGCGACACCATCGTGCACTTCGGCGAGCGCGGCCGCGCCGCCTGGCCGCTCAACTGGGCCGGGGCGCTGCGCCACGCCGCCGCCGCCGACGTCGTGCTGTGCCTGGGCTCCAGCCTCAAGGTGCTGCGCCGCTACCCGCGCCTGTGGCGCATGCAGCGCGCGCCGCGCGACCGTCCCGCGCTCTACATAGTCAACCTGCAGTGGACGCCCAAGGTGAGTGTCGCACGCCTCCCCTCGCCCCGCCCCGCCCCGCCCCGCCCCGCTCATCGCCCGCGTGTTGCAGGACGACGTGGCGGCGCTGAAGATCAACGCGCGCTGCGACGCGGTGATGGCGCAGGTGGCGCGGCTTGTGCGCCTGCGCGTGCCGCCGTACTGCCCGCGCGCCGACCCGCTGCCGGCGCATGCCACGCCCACGGCCGCGCGCGAGGCGCACACGCACGCGCGGCCCGCGCTGCGCCTGCCCGGCCGCTGCACGTGCGGCGCGCACTCCGACTCTGACTCCGACCCGGACGACGAGCTGCCGCTGCGCGCGCTGGCCTCGCGCCTGCGCCGCGCGCGCTCCGCCGACGCCCCGTCAGCGCCGCCGACTGCGCCCCCCGCCGCGCCCAGCCTGCGGACGCACGCTGAACCTCTTCCGGAACCGCATTTCAAGCACCGGCCCGGGATCGCGGCTCCCCGTCTCACTAGCTTTCAGGTTAGTCTATCTAAACTGTGTCTAATAATTTAATATTTTGAGTGGCACGGTAGAGTGGAGAGAGTAATGCGGGTGTCCCGGCAGGTGAGCTTGCAGGACGGCGACGCCACCATCCTGCTGCGGCCCGAGCACTCACCGCCCTCGGGCTCGGCGCTGCGCCGCGTGCGCCTGCCGCCGCGCGCCCCTGTCGCCCCCGCGCCCCCCGCGCCCCCGCGCACCCTGCGGCCCGCAGCCCCGTCTCCGCTCGCCGGGAGAACGGCCTCCTCCCGAGACGAGTCATCGCCGCCCCCATGAGCCTGGACTTCGACAGCAGGGAGAACGATTACGACGACAGACATGATATAGAGAACAAATTCCAAACTGAAATTAAATACCAACCTTTGAACAAACTCTATTTTAGTAATAATTTTGATTCAGTGAACAAATTTGACGTCGAAGATAAATTCGGTTACGACAGCAAATTCGATATTGAGAACAAACTTGACGCGGACGACAGATTCTGCTACGAGGACAAATACGACGCCGAGAACAAAATGAACGACGAAAACAAACTGGACTCGGACGACAGACTGCAGTTTGAGGAGTCGCTGGACACGGACGAGGCCGGCGCCGCCAAGCGCGCCCGGCGCGGTTCACCGGCCGGCTGGGACTCGTGCCGCGCCGCCGCCGCCATCATGCGGCGCGCGCTGCGCGTGTGTCGCGCGCAGCTGTACCCCGGCCTGCACACCATCATCCCGCCGGCGCCCGCGCCCGCACCGCGCGCCGCCGCAGCGCCCGCCCCGCGCACGGCCGCACCGCGCCGCGTGCAGTGCGCGTGGTGCTGGCGGCGGCGCGGCGCGCGGCGCTGCCTGTGGTATGGGCCGGCGCGCGTCTCGCGGCCGGCGGCGCGCGCGTGGCGGCGGCGCGGCGGGCGGCGCTACCTGTGCGCGTGCTGCCCGGGCGGCGAGCCGGCGCGGGACTCGGGCGGCTGGTACGGCAAAGGCTACCGCAAGGGGCGCCGCGCGCGCCGCCGCCGCCCCGCGCCGCCCGACGCACCGCCCGACGATTAACGGACCGTTTACATTGTACATATTGTTTGTAAAAAGTTAATAATTTATTTTTGTACGGCGTAGTTTAAGTAAGCAGCTTTTAAGAATAGGATAGGTAGGTTTTTAACCAGGCATCCAAATATTTGATTGATTGGCGTTCGCCTCTTGTCCCACAAAATAAACGCACAATGCAACGTAACGGCGCCCTCGCATCCGGCTCGAAGGACCGTAGGATCGGCTTCCCGACCGGGCGAGCGACACAGGTGTCACTCTGCCCACCAGTACAATAGCTTTACTATATGACGTGTCTCTGGACTAACCCGAAATCTGAAACACTGACAATAGTAATCGTGATGTACGTAGTTGAATTATAAGGGAACAATGTATCATATTGAAATATGCCTGAATGAATTGAATATTCTACATATAAGGAGCAAAGTTCTTTCTTTATTTGTTAGTCCAAAAATACCTTGTATCTATACATTTATGTACTAATTATCTTGACATCAAAATTAATTATAATAATTTATATTGAATTCTTTAAGGTAGGTATATAATAAATAAATTACAAATTGTAAAATAGAAATTGATCGAGATTTTGACTAAATTGAACTTTATATAAATTGATTAAATCAGTTCTCAAGGACAGTACTTAGTTCGGACAAAACCGGTAGTGGTTACGGATGCAAGTCACCGCCGCGCCGCGGTACAAACACGTCTAGTCGTTTATGTTACGTTACTACACCAACGAGGGTAGTCGTTCTATCACAATAAAGGAAGACCCCAAATGTGTTCAATAGCTATACCTATTAGATTACGGCACTGTGCTGAATGTGAACATACCTATTCCCTAATCTGTAATTTTTTAAGACGTATGATCACAAAACAAAATCGTTAGCCCTACATACTCGTACTACAGTGTGTCACAGTAAATTGAATCCACTACGAGTACATAGGTACCTAACACACATGTTTAACCGACTTGTGATCCGAGTCCGTTAGTTAAGAAATAAGTAAATGACTGGTAAATCACAATATTCGTAAGTTAGAACAAATTTTAATGTTTGTAATTAGATAATATATGCGAAGGTTGTGATACAAGTGCTACGGTGCAAAGTAAAGACGAGTTTCTGAAGACAGTTTATACGTGCTCGACGACGCAGTGTGTCAGTTGTCTCCACACCCTGCATGCAGGGCCGTGTGTACACGCCCTCACTCCGTGCTTGCAGAGTCGTGTGTACACGCGACCTCACTCCCTGCATGCAGGGTCGTGTGTATATCTTGTCCCCGATCCCACTGTACTTGTGTAGGCTAAGTAAGACGCGTAGATATGTGTGATGAGACGATTAAGACGTTACAGTCTGATATGTAACGGTAATTTAATGAACTTGTTTTAAGAGAATACATGAAATTAGTATAAGTACCTTTTTGAAAGTGTTTTATTGAAATAAAATTACTTTAAGTACCTACACAGACGATACTGAAACGCTGCCATTGGCAATGCGACTTTTTTCCTTATCGTTGCTATGGAAGCCGGCCCCTAAGGTAGTAGGTAGATACTTTCCTATATAACAAACCTTAATTAAAACAAATTTAAGTACACAGGTATAGACAGACACGTATTAAGAAAAATCTGGAATCATCAATTTTCATTCCTGTTGCGTCCTTATGAGTAAATAGAATAAATTTAACAGGGCATACTTACGTTTGGTTCAGTTCAGTTCAGTTATGTTCAGCGTTGCTTGTTTACTGTAGCCGAGTCTAAATATAGTTTTTAATAATTAAAACAAACCGAGACTCAGTATAAATACAGATTCCGCTTACGTCGCGTCTCGTGTTCACTACCACGTGTGTTTATCGCATAGATTTTGGTATTGTACATAAAATCTTTGGGTTTTGGTTCTACTTCCATCAAATAACAAGTTCGATAAGATATTTATTTGCGTTAAGGACCCTCACATTCATAAAATAACCAAGATCACGGACGTAAGTACTATGTGTTGAGTTTAAGAAGTTTATATACCTAATAGCTATATGTAGGTAGGTATGTGTGAGAATGATCTCTCTCTGTGCGATGGATGACGAGGCCGGACGCCGCTATCTGCGCCTTCCGTTCCCTTTCGCAACTCTAAATACCATCAGTCTAGTGCAGGGCAGTAGGTTTTGGTTTTTAATTAAAGTATCTTGTGAAAAAAATAATAAAACAAATGCCGTGCAGTTTCTTTGTAAAAGTACTTACCTTCTTCTTGGGTTAAAGAAAAATCTATGTGTTGTGAATACCTAACTTTGTTATTTTTGTGAAAAATTAGCACAGGTTTAATAATAAATATAAACAAGTTATAGATAGATGATATTATTAGACCAGGTGTTCTGTGGTAGTATCGTAGGTACACTGCATGCGTCGCTGGCGCGGGTGCTGGCGGCGCGGCGCGGCGCTGCTGGCGCTGGCGGCGGCGCTGTGCGTGCGCGTGCCGGTGGCCGAGCGCCGCACGCTCAGCGCGTCCGCTAATCACGCAGCGCTCGCCGCCGCGCTGTCCGACTTCTCACTCCTCGCGCGCACCTCGCACGATCACGTGTAAGTATGTATAGTCCACACAAGATGCAAGTAACCAGCCGGAATACATAAGTGTAAAAGCATATACTTAGGTCCTGTTTCCCCTAGATCAGTGGTTCCCAATTAGTTTTTTCTACGTACCACTCTAAGAAAGACCTCAAACTCGCGTACCCCTTATTGCAGGAACGATAAATACATAAATGAGAGATGAAATCAGATGTATTTAGAATTTATTACTATCAAAATACAATACAAGATGACAAGAGAACACCAGTGTTTTATCAATGTGACAAATGGGCACGTTTTTCTTTGCACAACTTTGAAAAATCTGGTTGTAGGTGTATTTTTTAAAATAAAATTATTAATAAAGAAAATGGCAAAAATTCTTCACCCAAGTGGGAATCGAACCCACGACCATTGCAAACTGTACTAGCCGCTATAACCACTAAGCCACCGGGTCAATTAATCGGATGACGAATTTTGCCATCTCTTTTCTAAATTACATATTGGCAACGTTATTTTTCATCCCGATAGCTATCATAGACAAATAGTCTTTGATAGCTATACACTAGCCAAATCTCGGCAAACAAAGCTAAATCCCTCAAAGATTAAACGATCAACCATATCCTAACGGATTATATTAATAGAGAAGTGTTTTTATAAATTTATCTTAGTCAAGATATTACATATTATTAAATTATTTTTTATTATTATTTTTTTTTTTTTGTAATTTTAGTAATTTTGTTTTTGATACAGATATACTTACATATCTAACAAGGTCTTCGTCTCTTCCATGATTGTCCGCTGTCAGGTCTGCATAGGGCGGCCAACCAAAGTATGTACATACATAAGTGTACAAACGTCTGCTTTCTAAATATATCTGGACCAGAAACTAGATCGACCTTTTTTTAGACCCTAAGATCAGATTCATACATACGTAAATACACAGAACACACAATTGAGAGTAAGCGGTTCTTGATGATTTGTGTTAATAAGTGCGAATTTTTTGTCACTTCAGTTTTATCAACAGCTCTACGTTCTCTCACGCCTACGTTTCAGAGGATCGTGGCTGGTGCAGCCGCAGCCGAGTAACTACTCGAGCTGGGCGTTCGGCGTGACGTACTCGTGCGGTGCGCGCTGCGCCGGCGCCGCCCGCGTGCTGCACCGCGACGCCACACTGCCGCCGGCGCCGCCTCCCGGAACTGACGGTGACCCAATATATTTATGTACTCTAGCGATGGGCGTTTATTCAACGAACTAGTCGAATCGACTAGTCCATCTACATTCGACGATTCAACGGTTTATCGTTCATTCGTAGACTAGTCGAATTCATAACCGGCTATTTTAAATTCAATAGACCATAATTTTCAAGGTTTGCAACTTAGAGAAATGATTTTGATATCATTTTGTAGATAATATCCTTGTTTATTAGAATTTTACAAAAAATACCTAAATACATTAATTTTTTTTTTTTTTTTTTACACATTTTAAAGTTAAAAGTTTACACGTAGATCTCTTTTAATTAAAAGGCGATATCATTAGCTTACTAACACATTTTTTTTTATGTCTGTAGTACCCTTATGTCCAGAGAAATCGATATTTTTTAAAAAGACGTAACTAAAAAAAAATTAAAAATTAAAATGGCCGCTATTCCAAAAAGAGGAGGGGTTGACCACCCTTATGGGTGTTTTTGCCGATAATATTAGGTATATTTTACGCCCCTAAATTATCGCTAGTCCATTACCAAACACACTGTATATTGCGTTAAGCCGTGTACGACGTTTAGAAGGCATAATATTGTCAGATTTATATGCCAGCAAATGATTAAATAGGCCACATGACAAAAGAGAGAAATGACTAGACTTCGAAACTTTACGTCTGACAATATAAGCAACATATAATAACACTCCTTCTTCCCGCCCTGTTACCAATCATTTGGGGTCGGTGCAATATGTAGCAGTTCCTGGCAGTTCCCAAATACATTTCCGATGTCAAAGTTAGTAAAAGTGGCCGCCATTTTGAACTTTTTAGTTAAGTGTCAGATTGCTACCAAAATCGATATCTAAGGTTCCTAGCAGTTCCCAAACACATTTCCAGTTTCAAAAATAGTGAAAGTGGCTGCCATTTTGAACTTTTTAGTTAAGGGTTGGATTGCCTTCAATTTCGATACCTGAGGTTCCTGACAGTTCCCAAACACATTTCCGGTGTCAAAAATAGTAAAAGTGGCCGCCATTTTGAACTTTTTAGTTAAGTGCCGAATTGCTTCCAAAATCGTTATCTGAGGTTCCTGGCAGCTCCCAAACACATTTCCGAAGTCAAAAATAATAAAAGTGGACGCCATTTTGAACTTTTTAGTTATGGGCCGGATTGCCTTCAATTTTGATATCTGAGGTTACTGGCAGTGCCCAAACCCATTTTCGGTGTCAAAAACAGTAAAAGTGGCCGCCATTTTGAACTTTTTAGTTAAGTGCCGGATTGCTTCCAAAATCGATATCTGAGGTTCGATATCAAAATTGAAAGCAATCCGGCCCTTAATGGAAAAGTTCAATATGTACTTAAGTACTCGTAAAATGAAATCAAAATTGGGTAGGTACTTAACATTAGGGGCCAGTGCCAACAAAAAACATTACCTATGATTAAATTTATCTTTCATTACGTTTTATTTAAGCTTCTTACTCAGTAATTTTATTATTTAATGCAAAGGCACTTATGTGTGTCTGTGTGCGCGATTCTTCGTGCGCTTATTTGTTCTAAATCACTGAACGAATTTAAATGCGGTTTTCACTGTCATTTAGGAAATATGAGGGAGGGTGGTTTGTGTATGTAATACATGTTTGTATCTATTATAAAAAAAGAAAAACAAGAAAATTTTAAGTATATCTACTTACATACAGTGCGGGAGAAAACTCGGTCGGGCAGCTAGTTTTTTTATATACATACCGCCAATTTCTATAACTGATCTTGAGAGATTTTTTGCATATCTCAGATTTAATCTTTAATTGTTTTCATACAAAAATTTCAAATTATGAATAAAAGAACCCGAGAATCTTTTTGATCTCTTGTATAGAAATTGGCGGTAAGTATTTATTTAAATATGTTAAGTAAAAAGCAACTGAAATGGACTTAAATAATATAATATTTTTCAGACTTGATTGACTGGTTGTAGATGTAGAAGCTTCAATAGGCTTAATCCTAGCCTAGCCTCAAAAACTTTTTAGGTTTTTAGCCCACTAGGTTTTCATTTGATAGGCTAGTCTTAAAAGAAGGCTAAAAGCCTAAAGTCTTTTGCAGCACTAGATGATTCTCATTAGAGTGAGCCGTACGTGGCCCGGGCGGGGCACGAATTAAACACGTTACATACATTTTCGGAGCCCCGTGCAACAAACGTGGTGTAGACGAGCGTCGAGCGAGCCCGGACGGAACACGGATAATGCACGTTGTAATATAAATTGCTCCATACAAAATGTATGTAACGTGTGCAATCCACGTCCCGTCCGGGCCACGTACATCGCCTGTCCCGGGCGCGGCCCGCTCTAATGAGATTCATCCCTAAGAGGGTTGTACTTTCTAACCAGAGTATTGACTGTTTGCAGACGTGGCACACGTGATCACTGTTTATGACGAGAGCTGCTGGACTCCGCTCCCGCTCGGCCCTTCATTTTGTGGTGAGTGCGTTATTGCTTCAGACCAAAAAAATGCAAAGTTATTTACGTGTCAATCGACCATAATCTAATTAATCTATATTGTGACCATCACACTTAACGTAAACTTATCTCTGGTCAGGTCTGTCCCTCTCCGTTCTTAAATAAATGGCCGAGAGAGAAAGGGACATATAGGACTAATATTAGGTTTAAGAGTGACGGTCGGAATCGACCATATTATCGTACAAAATAGTGTCCCTAAACCTTCACAAGTGGCCGTAACACGAGTTGTGGTTGCAGAGTGGAGTGAGGCGGAGACGCGCGTGTGGGTGTCGGCGGCGGGCGTGCGGCTGGCGGACGGCGCGCGTGCGGGCTGTGCGCTGGCCCGCGCGCTGCTGGGCGCGTGCGCCGCCGACCTGCGCGCGCGCCGCCAGCGCCTGCTCGCCGCCGCGCTCGCCAGATCCGCGGCTGACGATCGCTGACGACTATTGTTACTTACTCCTCCCAGTAATCCAATAAAAATATTGTGCCTATTTGATTTATCTTTTTCTAAATGTGTTACTTGCAAAACTCTCGCAAGTCTCGTACATGCGTACTGTAAACCAAATGGTTATTCAGAGAAAACTATCGCACCGCGCCGCGCAGTTCCGCTGACTGCGGTCACAGACTGCGGTACAGAGTTAGCTCATGAATAACCTACTCATTATTTAAAAATAAGAATTCATCATTCTTGCTCGTAAATGGGTACTTACTAGAGGCGCCCATCATCTCGCGGCGCGTGGGACGTCAAGCACGCGCCGTTCGACTTGAGGACCCGTGTAATGGGTGACAGCCTGCCCCGCAAATGCCACCCGAGCCCTCACCGTGGGCACTCCGGTGCGTAGCCCGGAGAGCCCACCACCGTCTCCCTTATCCCAAGGGAGACCGCTCGTTGGCCCGCGCCGCAGAGCATGTTGCAACAATACACCAAGCATGATACGGCGCGGGATCCCACCTAACCTACCTACTACCTACACAAACTAAACCTATTCATCGATTATTTTAAACCGATTTTATGCTTCTTCTAGAATCAATTTCTATGGCAAATTATTTTATGGCATATGATAATTTTGGATAACAATGATTATGACAAATGATGTTATGGAAATTGACTTTATGGAAAACAAAGTTTCTGGCTTAGATTAATGATAGGTCTTGAATCGTTATTCTAAGGTTTCTGGCATTTGATTATTATGGCAAACAAGTGAGTATGACATATGAAATTATGGGAAACAATATTATTGAACTTCCGAATTGTAACGCCTAATACAATTTCATTTATAAAACAATGGACTTAAATTCCTAAGTATACAGGGTGATTTTTGGTCGTCAACGTTCCCGAAAACTACGGAATCTCCTCGTCATCACGATAATTTTTCTCCATGGAAGCATACATGAGAAGTGTCTGGTTTCCAAAATATTAGTATTAGGGTCCAAAATTGAGTAAATATATGGTTTTTTTTTTTTTTTTTTTTTTTTTTTTTTTTTTTTTTTTTTTTTTTTTTTTTTTTTTTTTTCTGCATGAATGCACATAGAGGGCAGACATGGGGTGGTACGAATTCTACTCTGCCGGCACCACGCGGTCGAACATCCTGTATAAGGACATAAATACATAATGACGTAAGCATATAAGGACCTAAGCAAATAAAGGCTTAAGTACGTAAAGACATAAGGACCAATGTATGCAGGGTGTTCCCAGAGTTGGTTCTATAGAAGAAAATTATCGTAACCTTACAAAGAATACAAGGTATTAAAAAAAAAAAAAAAAAAAAACATTGTTGTCTTTTATACCCTGTATCAGGAGGGAAATATTAACCAACCTAACTTTACCTAAATTTATTATAAGGACGTTAGTATACAATAAACCTGACCTACGTAAAAAAAAAAAAAAAAAAAGAAGTAAGTATATTAGGACGAGAATAATTATAACGACGAAATTATATAAGGACGTAAGCACATCAGGACCTAAGTACATAAGACCCTAAGTAAATAAGGATAAAAGTATATGTAAGTACATAAGGATGAATGTAGGTGCATAAGGAAGTAAGTATAGAACGACGTAACAACATAAGGATTTAAGGATGTAAGCATATAAGAACGTAATTACATAAGGATGTAAGTGTATAAGGACGTAAGTACATTAGGACGTAAGTATATAACGAACGAACGTCCTACTAATTTAATAAACGCCGAAAGATTGTAAGTATGGATGGATAATGCAAGTGATAACACTATATGTACACACCTATGTTTACAAATAAAGAAACTTTGACTTTGACTATCCGAATTAGTTAAAACCACTATCACTAGATGGCAGCACTGAAATTGAGGCAGAAAATTTAGAACGCGA